>MCFE01000553.1:0-59103 GCA_002104905.1 Basidiobolus meristosporus CBS 931.73 | reverse complement strand
CCAACATAATCAGAATTATGGATCTGATCATATTGCAGCAGTTAAGCGGATTTTTAGATACCTAAAAGGAACTGCTGATATCTGCTTAAGATACACTTATAAGGATTCAGAACAGGATCTTGTGGGATACTCTGATGCTGATTGGGGACGAAATTTAGAAGACAGAAGATCCACCACAGGATACACCTTTCTCTACTGTAAAGGAGCCATTTCATGGAATTCAAGAAAGCAACCAACCGTAGCACTTTCTACTACAGAGGCAGAGTATATGGCAGCCTGTGAAGCTACAAAAGAAGCAATGTGGTTAAGAAAGCTCTTTACAGATTTAGGCCTATGTCAAAAAACGCCTATTACTTTATTTCAAGATAATCAAGGATGTATACAATTAGGTAGAAATCCAACTTTTCATGCTAGAACCAAGCACATAGATATTAGACATCATTTCATACGTGAAGCTATAGAGAATAACTTAGTTAGCTTAGTTTACTGTCCTACAGATGAAATGATTGCAGACATATTTACCAAACCATTAGCTAGAGACAAGTTTGAATATCTTAGGTCAAAATTAGGACTAGTCAGTATGAACATTTAGCTGAGTGGGAGTGTTGTAAAAATTCGTATTTTCCACCTAAATATTCACCTAACTTAGTCACTCAGATCATCACCTTCAAATCCTAGAGAATACTGACCAAATTCCTTGTTGGGATTTACTTAGAATATTTTCACCAAAATACCAGGTACCCAGAACATGAAAATTCTCAAAGTTGTCCAAACAGCCCCAAACTTTGCACACATGTTCTTGGGACCTTCCTTAACCTATTCTACGTGTTTGCAATGCCAAGACCATGTAAAAGTATAAATACTACTTTTACATTCAATAAATCATTAAGTGAAAACCACATAATCTACTTGTTCTCCAAATCACTTCCAATATCTCCAAGACTCTTACAACACAAACAACACATTTTTTTGCAATCCAAACTAAGCCATTGCAAATCAGTGATCACTAAACTTCTGATACAAGTAATATCAAGGTTGTCTCACATTTGAGACAGAGCCACTATAAATAAACACCCTGTATATATATACATCATCTGTAACACCAGTGCAGTCATTTGATCTATTGCGCACATGTCCAGTTGGTTGTGTGCTAGCTATGCCAGCTTGTCCAATCACTAGGGTCAGGGATTCCGTTGCTCAATGGGCAAAATGGGATATTTATGATGAATCAGGTAGCTTGTATATTGGTCAAAGAGCCAATTGGGGGCTGACAGCTTCAGGAGACTTTTGGATCAATTAACCACTGAGATACCATCCAATTGGAGTGATGGTAACCAAATTAGTAAGTATCAGCGTAGCTCATTGTGTGATATGCATTTATTTCCATTTACATTAAACAAACATATCCAAATACTGGACTTTACCTACCATAATAATGGTATCTAATTGCACATGTGGTGTAAACATTACAAGTTGGCACAATCATCCATGTCAACCTTATCATGTCAGATTGTGCCATAGTGTTCAAGATTGTCCAAGAGCAATCCAACCTATTGGTAGCTTCAATATTGCACCCAATTGTTCTTAGAAACCACAGATTGTGCTGTGCTCCCTGGCATGGTGAAATGGAACAAGTCAAATGTTAGGTAAAAGTGCTAATTTGATCTTGTCTATAGGGAAATAAGCATAGGATCATAGATCTGAAGAAAGTGGCAAGGTTAGGGCTCTAAATTAGTCCTACAGTGACCAAGACTAGTCTAGAGTTGTTAAATTTTTAGCTGCTGAATGATACCAAGTAGTCCAATATTTCAGTACTCCCCCTCAAGTAAATAACTTTGTTCTAATTCCTCTCTGAGATTCTCAAATTGTGGTCTAGCTAGTGGTTTTGTCAATATATCTGCTACCATTTTGTCAGTTGGGCAGTAAACTAGCTCTACTAAGATACTTTCTACAGCTTCCCTCACAAAGTGATGTTTTATATCTATATGCTTAGTTCTGGCATGATTAGTAGGATTCCCAGTTAATGTAACACAACTTTGTTTATCTTTGTAAATACATCTCAGTTCATCTGAGATAAGACCTAGGCCTTTGAATAATATTTGTAGCCATATAGCCTCCTTAGTTGCTTCACAAGCATCAATATGCTCAGCTTTCATGGTAGATAGGTCCACAGTTGGTTGTTTCTTGCAATTCCCAGTAATAGCAACACCAGCATATAAAATTTCATGCCCAGTGATAGAGCATCTGCCAATTAGATCCTACCCCAATCTAAATCACTATAGTCATTAAAGCTATGCCTATTGGTTGTTCCAGAGTATTCCAGAACCATATCAATGATACCTTGCAGATATTTGAAGAATTGCTTAACTGCTGTAATTTGAGCAGATCCATAATTCTGTATCAACTAACCAGCCATTTCAACTGCCACTGCTATATCTGGATGTGTAGACACCATCAAGTACATCAAACTACCAGCCATCAACTGATAGGGAAAGGTTTGGTCCATATTTGAGCTGTTTTCACCTAAAACTAGCTGAGATTTGCTCAAATTTAGATTATTGTCCCTAGGTGTAGCTGCAGGCTTGCAATTTTTCATTTTGAAGCATCTGAAAATGTCTCTAATGTACCCAGACTGATTCAACACAATTTGCTGCATAGCTATGTCAAATGTGACTTCAATTTCAAGAAATAGCGCAGTTTTCCAAGATCTTTCATCTCAAACTTGCTGAAGAGATCTGATTTTTTCTGTTCAAGTGCCTGCTGGTCACTTGTAGCTATTATTAGGCTCTCTGCACAATGTACCAGGGTAATCATTGCCTTTTTAAGCTGCTTCACATATATACTGTGTCCTGCAGTGCTACAAATGAACCCAATCTCCTCAAGATATGGGTCAATCTTGCTATACCATGCTCTGGATGCCTGTTTAAGCCCATATAGTAATTTTTCAAGTCTGCACACCTTATGGGGGTCTTTTAGATTGGTAAAGCCTTCAGGCTACTCCATATATATAGTTTCTTGCAGATCCCCATTTAGAAAAGCTGTTTTGATGTCCATTTGGTGTAGATCTAGACTCTGTACAGCTGCCAGGGTTAGAATTGCCCTAATGGAGTTAAATTTGGCTACCAGAGCAAATGTTTACTTAAAGTCTAGTCCCTGGATCTGGGCATAGCCTTAAGCCACCAATCTAGCTTTGTATTTATCAACGGTAACATTTGAGGTTATCTTGATCTTGTAGCTCCATCTATATCCTATTGACTTTCTCCCATTTGGTAAATCTACCAGCTCCCATATTTTTGCCCTTATCAGTGATTGGTACTCCTCCTGCTTGGCTTGTTGCCACATAGTAGCATCTGGACCTTGCACTGCCTGTTCCAGATTTTGATGTTTAGCACATAAGGCAAGATAAGCCTCTTGATGATTATTGGATGTCTGCCACCAAGATCCAAGGGCATTTCTTATTCTGGTAGATCTCCTAACTGGAGTAATCTGCTCTGCTCTGGAACTGATAGAATTATCTTCCATATCTGGCTGAATTAGGTATGTATTTTCTTCATTAGCATTGATTGCATTATCAGTCAGCTGGCCAATGAGTTAAGTGGCTTTCTGATCTGAATTCTCTTCAACTACAACATCCCTGCTCTTGATCAGCTTCTGAGTTTTGCCATCATACACCCTATACCCTTTAGTGTCCTCACAATACCCAAGAAAGATCCCTTTTCTACTCTTTGGTTCCAGCTTATAGCATTTTTTGTCAGGGATGTGATAGAAAACATCTCTGCCACAGATCCTGAGGTTCTGGAGGTCTGGTTCTTGCTTCAAAGGGTGATGAAACAAGCAGTCCCATTGTAGGGCATCTATTTTTGATGTATACTGTAGTAGCAACAGATTCAGCCCAGATCTTGTAGTCCATTCCCTTTTCATGTACCATAGATCTTACCATCTCTATTTGCACATTCTGCTACGCTATTTTGCTGTGGGGTTTGTGGAATAGTGTTCTGCCATAGTTTGCCAGTAGATGAGCAGTATTTTGCAAACTCCCTTGAGCAGTATTCCCCTCCATTGTCACTTCAAATAACCTTCAATTTACACCCAGCTTGTGTTTCTGCCATGTTCTTGAAGTGCCAAAACATCTCTAAAGCCTTGTTCTTTGTGTTGAGAAAGTACACTCATGTACATCTTGTCTTGTCATCAATATATATCATAAAGTATCTCTTGGCTCCAAACAGCAGTGTTCTCATGGGCCTGCATATATCTGAGTGCACAATAGCCAATACATTGGTGGTGTTAATGCCTCCTGAGCTCCTGAAATGTTGCCTAGCTTGTTTACCATATGAACATCCCTGACAGACACTTAATTTGACTGAAATTGGGTAATTTAGGCCCAAAACAAGCTGATTTTTCTCCAATTGGCTCATTTTCTATTGCCCAATGTGTCCTAGCCTCCTATGCCACATCTCCCAGCTTGTTTCATCAGTTTCATCAATGTTGACATACTCAGCTATATTGATCTTGCATTGTAACTTGTATATATTGTGATTGCTGATTCACAATGCTAATTCTGTCCATTTTCACTCAATATTGAGCTGCTGAATATGACTGGTATGTGTCTTCTAATCCCTTCCAGGCATTCTTTGTGGTTTTTGCTCTTGAGCATTAAATTAGCAATTTGTCTTTGACACTGAGGCATGCACTTAAAGACACTTTGTTCTTTCTTCTGGTACTTTAAGGCTGCCTCTCCTACACTTTTAATAGGGCATACTTCTCCCATGACAATTTCCCAAAGGCCTCTTTCTTCTAGCACCATCTTCATCTTCACCTTCCACACTTGGTAGTTAGATCCTTCCAGCTTTTTACAGAGGGAAATATTACAGTGAGAGCAGTAGTAGACATTGCAGAGAATGACAGCTTGGGTCTCATAACCTATCTTAAGAGTCTTGGAGTTATTGGAAGTGATTGGGGGGAAAAGTAGATTATGCGGTTTTCACTTAATGATTTATTGAATGTAAAGGTAGTATATATACTTTTACATGATATTGGCATAACAAACACACAGAATAGGCTTAGGAAGGTTCCAAGAGTATATGTGCAAAGTTTGGGGATGTTTGGACAACCTTGAGAATTTTCATGTTCTGGGTACCTGATATTTTGGTGAAAATAGTCTAAGTAAATCCCAACAAAGATTTTGGTCAGTATTCTTTAGGACTTGAAGGTAATGATCTAAGTGACTAAGTTAGGTGAATATTTAGGTATTATTACAGATTTTTATAACAATATGTTGAGTGTGAGGTTGGTTTTAATATTGGTGCTGGGTACAGGGACTTGTATAGGTTAGTACAATACAGTACAATTGGAAATTGAGTTACAACTGAAGATTGAACAGAAATAAACCAATTTGTATGCATGAAAAGTAAAAGCACTGTTTGAGTAACAAAGTAAGGAGTGTTAAAAAGAGGCAATAACCAATCAATAATCACTAACATAGGAGGTAATTGAGTGTATAGGATCAGAATGTGACAGAATTGGCAGAGAACCAATCAAAAGTCACATAAGTATTCTTGTGATGAGAAATTTTGATCAAGTTTTTTGTGAAATCTGGGGTATGAATTTTTGATGGTCTTTGCACAGTGCCCTCATTGCATCAATACCTCTTGGTTGCAGGATTAAAATTTTGGGACAGCCCTTTGACAGGATCATCACAATTATTCTTCATAGGGTTAACATTAAGACATGCAGTCAAAGGGACTTTGTTCATTTCTCTGGCACTAGAAGGCTTCTTCCACACCTTTAGGATGGCATTCTTCTCCCATGACAATATCCCAAAGGCCTCTTTCCTGAAGCATCATCATCATCATCTACTAGACTTAGTAGTTAGATCCATCCAATTTCTCAGCAGAGGGGAAAGATTCCAGTAAAAGTAGTAGAGATTCTGGAGAGTGATTGCTTGGGCTCATAACCAGTTGTAAGAGTTTTGGAGATATTGGAAGTGATTGGGAGAACAAGTAGATTAGGTGGATCGCACTTGAGGATATATTAAATGTAACTGTGGTCTTTACAACTTTGAAGATTCTCACCAAAATATCAGGTACCCTGGACATGAAGGATTTCAAAGTTAATCCCAACAAGGAATTTGGGCTGAATTATCCTAGATTTGTAGACTGCAATCCAAGTGACAAATTTAAGCGAATATTTAGGTGTAATTACGAAATTTACAACAATAACTTTGTAGTATTTGAAGTTCTAGCCTTCTTAGGGACAAGTGAACGTATGTCCTAGGGGGTTTTGGTCAGCTCATCGACTCCTGGGATATTTACTCTTGAAAACTTGAATGAAAAAGACCAGCAGAATGCCATTTGAAATCCAGGTTTGATATTTTTCGTAGGGATAGATGATCACTTCACCATCGATTCTCATCCTCATGGCTTCAAGCTCTGTTTCCTGTGTAGTAGGAAAAGCGTGAAACTGCATTCAAGTGTTAAATAGCCAATCCGTGAGTGTACATCACCAGAAAAGCCCAAAGGGTACTGAAGTACGACCATTGGTGAGAAGAGGGAAGGGGACTAATCAAGAACACGCTAGGGAAGTGCGGGAAATAAGGGACTGTATGTGGTTAGCCATCTATGGATAGGGCTTTATTTAGTGATTGGATGGGAATCGATTTTGATCCGGAAATGTTCTTCATGAAATAGTCTTGCCTCTTCATCGGCCTGGTGAGGATACCGGAGATATGCAGTGTAGGCTATCAGAAGTATGGCGATTCTATGAACGCAATGGTTTTCGCCCAAGACATCACGCTCAGAAGCATAGGTAAGACCTCTAATCACTTGATCCCAATGCCAACAGCTTTTTAGCGATGAACTCATCACCACTTAATGCGGTCACATCGGATTCGGCGTAGGTGGCTTCACTCGCATTCAAAACGAATTCCTGCCAATCCCCACGCTCAAAGTTGTCACGAGGTATTTCAATTCCAACGCCGTACTGCTGCATCATGGACAGTAGTCCGGGCTCTTCGATAAAGGCCGGTCGACTGACAAACAGCATAGGCTTCCTGTGTAGGATACATTCAGTGCATGTACCAAATCCCTACAGGTGAATCAGTGACTGTGTGGGGAATTGAAAGGAGGGGGACAAGGAGTTGCTCTGATTGCTTACCAGTTTACCAAGGACAACGTCGGAGCAATTCACCAAATCCGGGACATAGGTGCTACGGTCTGCGCAAACGAAGTTTGCTGGAAGCTTGTATTCCGCTGGGTTGATACCACAAACAATTCCGACCCAACCATCTGGCAACGCACGGCTCCATTTTTCCTCTTTCATGCTGTGACCACCAAAGGCGATGAGCAGTACTTTGGGGATGGCCTCGGCATCCTCCCGAGCGAGGCCGAAACTTTTCAGAACTTCCATCTTGGAAAGGCGGGACCTTCTACCAAAGAGCGGCGTATCTATGACCGCGGCATCGTTGCTGCTTGGAAAGGCAGGAATCTCAATAAACCCTGGCATCCGAAGTAGAGTGTCGGCTTGCTTGTAGGCGTTTGTGATGATTGGGAGCCATTTGTGGAGGATTTTGTCGTATGCGTCCCCAGCTAGTAGTCCTTCGTAGACTTTATCAAAAGTGAAATTGCTTGCTATGACACAGGGGACATTACACCGCCGCGCAGCGGCACTGTGTAGGACAGGTTAGTTTGTATAGATCGACGGAGAGTTTCAATAGCGAAAGCCACTAACCAAGGTAAGAACGGTGCATCAGAGACGACTAGATTAGCCTTGATGGAGGTAAGCCATGCGACTTCCTCTTCCACCTTCTCCTCGTAACGCTCCATGAAACATTCGAGGTTGGTTAAACTGGTGATTCGATCGACGTCGTAAGGCAGTGGTTGCTCTACTACCGGATCAATCACCGAATGACGGTACGCCCAGGTGGCGCTTGGATATACCGACAACATTTCTTCAAATAAGAATTCTTTTCCGTGCGCAACAACGGTAACAAAAACATCTCCCTTGCTTAGTTCGATCAATTTGGTAATAACTTGGGCAGAGCGAGTAGAATGGCCAAAACCTATAGAACGGCGTAGCACATGGTGATGGTAGAAACCAAGTCAGAAGTATGTTTCACAGAGTGACAATAGGTATCAGTGCCATTACCGTGACAAGAAACGTAATAACAAATGTTGACAGGTTCACCGGCACTCATGGTTGTAGGAATTCTTATGGATACCTTGTATGCAGTTGAGGAAACCCCACCATGGAAATATTTCCGACGACGCTCCAAATAACCATATTATTACGTAGTTAAACAATGCGAACTAGATTGGAATTGGGCGTATTTGAAAATTATCCTTTTCTATGAAATATGTGTGGATGGAGAGTATGGTTGACCAACCTAATTGCGTCCGACAGAGTGGACCATTCGCCACTTGTGTAAAAGTTGTATAACTTGTTGCTTTGTCAGGGAAAAGCTGAGTACTAACTGGGTCTCCAGCATGGCGTTGTACTAATCAAACTTATGAGAAAACCTGCATATACTCTCCGGAGCTATTTAAATGCCGAATTAATAGTGTAGTCGGATCTGTGTCTTCAATCACCTGGTGTAGATCATCGTCAAGGGACCCAACGATTTGCTTGTGAAACATCAACCCTATCCAATTCAAATCTGCATCACGTATTGGGTGATTCTTCATGACACCCAAGTCACAGGGATGGAACTCTACAAATACTCCACGATATTGAAGATAGCTGCTTGATCCAGAGGCCGAGCTGGCCAGATTCGCGTTCAAGGACCTATTTTTCCTACATCATTATTTATAACTCTGATCCATGGGTGATTGGGCATCTCCGCCGAATGTCAGGAAGTTTCGAAATTTGATCCAATGGCTTTTGCGCAAACTGAAGAGCCATCTGGTACACAATCAGCGGAGCAGCTGGCCATATCCAGATAAGCCAGGCTCATGTAACGTAAAAACCCCTCTAGCCTCTCTAATGTGCCAATATCGATGGGACGGGTAACTGGCGTTACTCCATTTGCGCCTTGAGATAAATAGTAATGCTTATGCGATACATGAGCCCACATTTTCCTGAGACATCTGTGATGGTAGATTCGGCGCGCGCATCAAAATAAATTCCTGACCCCAGCCAATTTACGGGCCACCAATATCGCGCGCTCATGTCACTAATAGCAGCGTGATCGGGCATTGCCATTCCAAGTGGCTATGCGCGTTACCTCAGCAAGCATCTTTGTCATTCGAGTCTTCTGCAACTCGCTTCGAAGATAAAGTGATATCCAATCATCTGGTTGGATCCGCAATTATCCGTGTTCGCATGCTTGCCATCTAGGAAGTACCAGCCATTATTACCACATTGGAGGATTAGGCCCCAAGTAATTAGGCGCGGCTGCATGAACTGCCTACAGCATCAGATAGAGATGGCAGCGACTCTATCTGGCTCCGACCCAGTCACGTGGGGAATGCCCTAACGACAAAAGCTGTGGGCTGGTACAAACAATGATTGCTTTCACCTCAAGAGCCGCTTATCATAAGGCCTATCAGACCGTCATATCGCAACCATGATGGCATACCGACCTAGATCTCAACTGGTTCCTCTGAAGCTCTGCGCTATTGTCACGTGAAACATGGCCAGTGATATTCGGAGAAACCAACATATATACGTCAGGTCATTCAAGAGTCGCCAGCAGGCCAACCCGCCGAAGATGCGTTCTAGGGTAATGCAATTTCCGATTGATGCCCATCAAACGTGCATCCAAGAGCAAACCACTCGTGTATTAATAGCACGCAGTTTGTGCCAACTAAATATATCACAAGCAAATTTAGTTCATAAACATCCACCCAAATATGGGAGAGTGTTTCAAAGATTGGTGGTGGGGCTTATCAGCATGGTGTAGGGATGTTTGGAGTTGAAACAGAGTACAATTTCCATTTCCCGATTTGACCCGGTTTCACTTGGGGATTTTTTAAACTCACTACGAGGTTCCATATCCAGGTATGTTGCTGATCTGAGTTGTTACCATGCGAAGTGCTTTTCAGAGCACACTTTATTGGCCTAGCGTAATCACAGAAATCAGGCCTTGGTTCTAGTAAACTCAGGTGTAACCCATGGACTGCCATTTCTCTATCTTAGTCGTGGGATACTATGATAAGGCTGGCCACCATGTGCAATCGGCATTTTCCCTCACAATACGACCTCATCTATGGCTGCAAGAAGAAATGTATTGAGAAATAATCGATGCTGGGATTGGAATGGGAATGCAGTATAGATCTGCCCATCAACGAATGTGCTACTCTATTAATGGGATTCCACAAAGCTAATTGAAGCATACTATATATGACGCTGTGCATTATCACTCTTAGGGGCGTTGATACAATAGAAACAACACAATGATTCGTCCATTAGGTTATTAGACTCATTGGTCTCAAAATAGATAACGCCAATTTGAGATTCGAATTGTGGTTTAATTTGGTGTCTGTCCAGAGAAGTCACTCCTTGTGACATCTCTTGCATTTGAATAAATTGACGGGCTGCTCCTGCCATCTCATCATCCATTCTTTTCTTTCAATTCATTTTGTATTGAAAACTCGCGTCAACCAGCCTTTGCATTGCCCCACAAATCCACAATGGCATCCGATCTCGTTCAAAACGTATCCCTGGACACGGCTACCCAGAAGTTGGTCCCAACGGGGCTCGTTCTCCCGCCCGAGTACACAGTAGCGGGCTATGACACATCAGTATTGCTCATGGACGAAAAGAAACCAGTGCTGGTAGAAACAAAAGTGGTTAAAAAGCCCACGCTCTCTGCACTGACCATATTCAAAAAATGCCTACTTCTAACCGATGGACGCGATAAATTCCTCAAGGTGATCCAATACTTCAGCAAGCTCCTGCTCCTAATTGTCCTAAAAAACCCAAAGCGGTACCCGAATGTATATAAACGAATGAGTTCAATGGTGAGCGCCTTTTCGAGCACGCGGAAAATCCTACGGCTAGGAAATTTCCTGGAGCCCTATGGAACTGTGCAGGATGTCTTCGCTGGATCTTACAAGAATTTCTCCATCATGAACGGCAGTGAAAAACTTGCATACGTTTACGGCGTCTGCAAGTCCACACTGGAGGTAGTTAACTGCATCAGCGATGACATCTTCTGCTTGAGCAAGATGGGCGTAGTTCCAAAGTCCTGGGGAAAGCGATCGGATTCTCTGTCTACAAAGCTGTGGTTTGTGGCCATTTGGTTAGACATACACGAGCTCGTTAAAGACCGCCTGGATTTACAACGCCAGATCAATACCGAATCCTACACACTTGACAAACCCAAACTTCAGGACAAGATGTATTGGAATGGAATAAGCATAGCCAAACTGCTAGGTGACCTCGCATTCTGCGGATACGACTTCTTCAAATGCGATTTCTCAGAGACCTTCCAGGTATCGGCCGGCTTCATCTCCGGGGCCTTGGGCACGTACAAACTCTGGGTCAAGAAGTCCGTCTAAATCCATCCGCATTCCATGCATTACACCTGTATAACGTCATCCTCTTCATACTCACTAGACATCCAATGTATCCAAATAGCTTCGCTGAAGGCCACCATTTGGCACACATACTGTAGAACCGAAATATCCACCTCACTATTTACCTCGTCTTACACATAATTAAAAACTAATATGATGAATCAAGATTCTGGCGATGAGCCAGTGTTTTCCAAAAGGGGACGGAGGTTTCATCAGGAAATTTCCTATTTACTTGTACGTCGAAATACTACACACCAAGGAAGCCTTTCCAAATCCGGACCAGGGTTTCAGATAGACTGCCGAGCACTGCATCTCATCATTTGGCGCTGTTTGTATACACAGCCGCGAAGCCCACCTCATATATGAAACCAAGTTGACATCATGATGTCCAGTCGACTAGGGGAATCATACCTGGGCTCAGCACCTGTCGGCAGATCAGTTTTATCCGCAAATCATTGGATTATGCTGTGTTTGATTGCTCATGCAAGCAGCAATAAGCTAGAATTCTGCTGCCCGACATTAGGAGGCCATCATTGCTGGCGCCATTGACAAGGAAGAGGCGCCAATTTCATATCTACTGCAACGCTCCTGCCATACGATGGCTCATATCAGATCCCACATATGCGATTCCACGAGGATTTCAGCAAAAAAACACCAATCTTTTAATCAGCAGTCCTGGGCGATTGCCCATCCTTCATTACCGATCGCACGTTTTTGGTCAACATATTTTTAACCTGTTGGCCTTGGAAGCAGATACCCATTCGCTGCCCCATTCACAAGTGATGTTGTATCAGTATTACACCACCAATCAAATGCCCTCGAATTGATTTGGGCTATGGGGATGCAGCACTTGATTCACGAGAAGTGGCTATTCTTGATACATAATTCCGTTCGAGGAATATCTTCCATCTCAGATCTGGTCTGGGAGGTTGGCTGCAATAGGGCTCGCTCCTGACGAAATTACTTATCAATGTCAAGGCAATGGACTTCTTGTCGGGCTTTCCATCTATATATGTACGTCTCGGCTCGATGGTACGCTTCCGCTGTATGAAGCATGATAGGAAGATGATCCGTTTTCGTCGCTGCTTTCGCGCTTCGACGGGTTCAGAGAATTGGTATTTAAAACAGCAAAATGTATTGAGAACATCCGACTCTTTTGGCTTCTGATTCGTGGAGGGAGCTCATTGCCAGTATGCTCCCTTCATGAATTGAGCAAGTATTGGGAGTATCGACCACATTGGCATTGCGAAATACAACGGGCATATTCTGGAAAGTAATGTTTGTTACCAGTATTACTATGGCATGCAATAAATCCTGCTCCCAATGCGCCCATATCCCTGTTCCTATATTTGAACAGACCCGGACAAATCGTCCATGTTTACTGGACTCGCCATACCAAACATATCTACACCAAATGAGGCTCCCAGTAGTATGGCGTGAAAAACGCGTGTTGCTTGCTTTATTTCAAGATCGCAGAACGTCCTCTTAGACCCAGCAGAACTTTTCGTTGTTGTACCATTCTACCTCTTGGCTTAAATCAGGTATCCATGCCATTGATGAAAGCGCCCCAGTTCTAGTGATCCAATTGATCCCCGGCTCCTGATCATAACGACCTTTCCATACATTGTGATCTAAATTCCAGATAACGACATGGGTTAGTTTGTGTGCGATGGCCTCCTCTTTGGCATGGTGCATGAATGCTTCAAAGATAGCATTGGGATCATCCTTAGGAAGTCTTATCCGTAGGACAACTAGAGATTTTTCTAGATAATCTGGATACCAAATGGCAAAATAGGGAGTCCCTGGAAGGTAGACACCTAGCTTGGATATTTTGGGTTGGCTTTCCACCTCGGTTGCGTAGAAGTTACTGCGCTCCCAAAACCAATGATACACCGGTTCAGTGGGCAAAAGTAGAACCGCAGGTTTCCTGTGGCCCAGTTGTGCGTTTGACGTAAACTCCTTCTCTAGCAACTCGCAATCTCGTTGCACAATCTTGCCGAGTAGCTCATTTTTGATGGGTTGGGGCTTCAAATTTATATCAGACAGCGCTATGTTCCGTTGGCCGACCTCAATTTGAAGATGTTCGGGTGAATAGACGCGCCAACCTAGCCTGGAGTATAATTCGGGCCCAACATCAGAGTACAGATTCGACACGACAATGCCTTGGTTTCGCAGAGTATCGAGGACACCAAGCAAAAGCTGTTTCGCATATCCGTTCTGACGATACTTGCTCGGCGTGAAAACCGAAGCGACGCTGGCTGCTTTGACCCTCTCCACCTGACCGGGGTTTTGAGGAAATCTAACCAGAGCGGGTCGGATGAATACCTCTAGATGCGACAGGAGATCCAACGTCTCCGGATTGTCCGCTCTGATTAGAGCATATGTTTTCAGATTATCTCGAGCAAATTCACAGTTGTCTAGACGATCCTCTCGCTCATGAAACTTCTCTGGAGTTAAATTGCGATCCCAGGCCTCGTGGGTATTGTCGTGTGCTTGATGAGTCTGTGCTGGGTTGGTTTGTATAACGGAGTAGGTACTGCTTGAGGGCATTGCTGGTTAATAGGTGGCAGTGAATACCCTTGCACGGGCAAATAAATATACTTGCTTGCTGAACATTTATAATATCTTCCCACAGTCATATCTACTGCGGAATTGCTTCTCGACACAGTCCTGGGAAATGGTGACTGTAGTTGATCAAATCTGATGTTGTACGATATCGATGTTGTTTGTTCGGGTTTAATCATGCACAGTTGATTATTTCTCAGCCCAAGCAACATACAGCCGAGTCCTGAGAGTACGAATAACCTTAGCATACCAAGTGCTCACTGCCATCATTGGCATAGGTTGTGTCTTGGTGTCACAAGGGCCCCACCACCCACATCGGGGATTAATGGCCCAGCTGCAAAACCCTGGACTTGAATTTTAATTTTTGAATGCTCCGGGTCTTTAGGCAAATCATGGTTTCGTTCGCAAGCGTCCAGTGACTTCATGGAGGACAAAGGTGGCGCATCGAGTATCTTGCTACAATGCATTGTATATGATTTGCGCCGAGGTGATGTTCTGTCAAGAACATGTCGGATATATTGATTCATCGGACTGTACGTGACCTATGCGAGATTGCATCCAGTTGACGATGTAATTGTATGAAAGTCAGGTTTGCAATAGCAAACATGGTTTTCAGATCGGGTATGCGGGCTCTAAATTGGCCTCCCTGTGATGTGACACCTAGTTGGCTATTGGAAAATCTACGCATAGTGTTCCGCGAAACGACAACTGAGCTTTCGTTGGAATGAGGGTTTCGGGCAATCTCTAATACCGATTCCATTCTCAATCAATCGCTGCAGCTCTGGTGGTAATAGCCAAGCGGGAAAGTGCATAAACGACCCAGGGTGCATGGTGTTGATTTCGCCCAATGCCACTTATTGTAGTGATATTAATGGCATTTGAGATGGATATCTAGGAAAAGGGCTTGAGCGATTCGATGCAAATATGTGTAGAGGAGTTGGTGCCTGTGGATTCGCCAATGCTCTCTCCAGGTAGTCCGGTGCTTCACCTTACATCTGATGGATTGTCGAAGGGCACCATGTGACATAGCCTCTTTTTGTTTTCCCTTGAATCATGCTGAAAAGAGCGAAAACGTGTGGCATGCGGATGGAATGTGGGTTGCTTAAATACGAGCCCTGCTCGTTCTACATCCATCAATTCAAGTTGGATCTGCCACATTAATGAAGAGCAACGAAGTTGATTTGGTGACTAGGAACATGGTCGGGGATGTCCCGATGAGGGAGGGCGATATTCCCGACGAGTCGAACAGGGGCGCCACGGATGTGACCGGAGGGATTCTCAAGAAGGCTGGAGGCGCGTCTCGCCACACCGAGGACCTGATTGTAGACGACAACTATTTCACAGAGGAGGAAGAGAAGGCATTGGTCAAGAAGATTGACTTTCGAGTTCTGGTGTATGCTGGGATACTGAATCTGTTTGCCGTGCTTGATCGCGCGAATATTGGTTGGTGATTTCAAGTGGAGCCTGGCAGAGCTCGAGATGAAGTTAACCTGAGTTTTAGGTAGTGCGCGGCTGGCCGGTCTTGAAGCGGATCTGAATCTCACCCCAAGCCAGTATTCCCTCTGTTTGTCTGTATTCTATATCAGTAGGGCTGTCTACCTCACAATCTCCCAATCCGTCCCCACTAAGATATGAACTCCCTCAGGTTACGTTTTTTGCGAGGTGCCATCCAACCTGCTACTCAAGCGCTTTAGCCCCTCAAAATGGATTTCAAGAATCATGATCTCTTGGGGGCTATGCACAGTATTCACGGCAGCTGTACAGAATTTCGCAGGATTGATGGCGATCCGGTTTTTTTTAGGTCTCTCTGAGGCAGGGTAAGCAAACAACAGTGTATCTCCCATCGTCTACCTGCTCACGATCCAAATCGATCTCTAGGCTCTTCCCAGGACTCGTCTTTTATCTAACATTCTGGTACACGGGCAAGGAGCAGAGCTTGCGGTTTGCTCTGTTCACGTCGATCAGCAATCTTGCAAGCGCTTTCGGCGGGGTGTTTTCGTATGGGATTATACAGCTATCTGGATACGCGAATCTCTCGGGTTGGCAATGGCTCTTTATCGTTGAAGGAACGCCTACTATATTCCTCGGAATCTTCACCTGGTTTTTTATGCCGGACTCCCCGAATGAAGCAGGTTGGTTGACCGAGAGAGAGAAGGCCCTGGCCGCACATCGGCTGCAGAATGATTTCCGCGAGAAATCGATGAAGACGTTTGATAAACAACAATTTCTCGATACGTTCAAGGACCCGATCATTTGGATGTACATGGTGATCTGCTTCGGGCAAGCAACCCCATGGGCTTCCATTTCCCTTCTCCTGCCAACGATTCTTCGCGACATGGGCTTTGCGAACATGAACGCATTGCTGTTAACCTCACCACCGTTTATTTTGGCCGCCATCATGAGTATATCGATGTCTTACTTGTCGGATCGACGCCACAAACGTTCAATCCATGTCATACTACAGCCTTTAATCGGGGTAGTTGGTTTTGTGTTGCTTATGGTATTCCAGGATGTTCACGCTCTCTACATGGCTGCTTGCATCACTGCAATCGGAACCTTCTCCTACAGTGCTATCTCCCTCAGTTGGCTCACCAACAACATGGTTGGCTCCACCAGGACCGCAACTGCAACGGCCCTGGGGGCATCCGCAGGAAGTCTAGGAGGTAAGCAGAGGTGTCAATGTGTACAACAGCAGCTGACCCATTTTGCCATCGTAGGGATCCTTGCTGGGCAATTGTATCGAGCTGAAGAGGCCCCACGCTATCTTCAGAGTCACTTGATCAATCTATCCATGCTTTTGTTAGTAAGTGCATCAGCCACCATGTTGCGTTTCTACCTCATCAGGCAAAACAACAGGCTCAACAAGGACCCCACAGTTGAGCTGGAAGGAAAGTCCGTCCTATCCAAATTCCGATATACCATGTAGACAAATATTCCCTCGATAGATTAGCAATTCCCTCGTTTAATTCACTACCAAAACATTCTAGGCACTACAAAGCCTTCTATTTTCTTTGCGTAACTGTTCTTTTTACTACTCTTCTTTTCCAACTTGAAGCATGCCGCAAGTACGGTGAACTTGTTAATCCAAGCATTCACTCCAAATAAACCTGCTTTTCTCATTACTGCTGGCTAGTAGCCATATTTGGCATTTAGTGCAGTCTTTCCATCACCTGTCTGGCCCTCGGGAGGCTGCCAGGTGACATCTTCCTCAGCCTCAATCTCTTGCGCTACTTCGGCTTCCTTGTCTTTTGCTTCATATTCTTCTCTGGTCGGTACGCCAAACTGGCGTCGTTTTGATGGCACCGTAGTGTTGTCAGAGTTGGGCCGCTTGCTTTGAACAGACTCCGGGGCCTTATCCGGCGGTGGTAGTTCGACCCCCTCGCTCTCCGGGAAAGCTGGCTCTGAAGGTTGAATATCAGTCTTCTTTGGAATGCTTGGTTTGGAGGCCGATGCACCAGTGGGCGCCTGGACGGCTGGTTTAAGCTCTGTGATGTCCGAATAGGGTGCTTTGTCTAGTCCATTTCCCTGAAATTGTATTGGTGGGTTAGTCCTTCAATAGGATGAGGACCGACTGATCATCTTACTTGCGTGTTGCGTACAGCTCTAGATACATACGAGTGATGTGGTGAGTGAGCGTTGAGTTTGGCAAATACTAATACAGATTGGTCTCACTTGTCCGTGCTCGCCGAAAGAGAGGCAAAGATGTCCGTTGGCTTTGTTATCTCTATCAATTTATCGAGTTTTTGCATTTCCTACAACTACGTGAGCTGGTTTCTGGGTGTCGATTGAGATCAGGAAATATCTTACCATCTCCATGCCCTGAAGCTGCCTCTTTAGGACACTGATATTACTGCCTTTGATATCCCGGTCAAGTGAGGCCATATATTCATCCAAATCATCCTCCTCTGCCTGGGCCTTTTTTGCAAGATTTTCTAAGAATGCTTGGATGAGTAGCAGATAGGAGGATAAACCATCAACAAGAGTTACCAGTCTGAACAATGCCTTCCGATATCTTGTTGGCGAGAGAGTCAATCTTGGCCTGTAGTTCAGATTTCTTCTCACACAATGACTCGTATGTCTGGACAGTTTCACTGCTCTTCTTTTGGGCTTTCTTCTGCTTCGATTTCTCAGCTAAAAGGTGAAAGGGATTGGCATTCCACATTCAAAGGTTAGAAACACCGACGTATATACCTGCACCCGTCCTGTCGAAGAAACTGTCGTCGTCGCTGTCATCATCGCCCAACAGCTCTTTCATGTGGTTTTTTCTCTTCGCTAGAAATCAACTGGTCAGCTTATGCTAGACTTTGCTGGACGCGCGGCATATCCCAACCTAATTCAGACTCGTTGCTGTTGCGGAGTATGCCCATTCTATCTAACCGGATGCATGCATCTAAGGCAGCCAATTTCTCTGCATCTCTGATGGTTCGAGGTTGTTCAGCAACATCTTCAACATCAGCATCATCAGGCATATGGCAATCACTTACTTCCTTTTGGAGTCTTGGCCAATACCGTAAGTGTCGGTCTCAAATAACGGGAGCTTTACTCTAGAATAAGCGGTTAGTCATCCCACAAGCAATGGATTCTCGTAATGGTGTAACTACCTAACTAAATACATTCGCTCCTCGCCGGTTCCTTCCTCCTCTACTTCAAATTCCATCTCCTCCCCTTGATTCTGTTATGCGTATAAGAATCGCACTCTTTGCCACTGGCACTAGAATAGATGGACTAACCTCGAGGAAATTCTTGAGTGCCTTCTTAGGATCTTTGCGATAAAAGATATTCTCATCCTCGATATACTTTGAGTCATCGGAGGGAAAGACTTCTTCTTCCTCGATACCGCCACCGTGCAACTCCCTGAAGAAAAGGCGGAGTAAATGTGTGGGCTCATGTATAGACATTTAAGATGAAGAACATACCGGTTGGCAGAGTTTGTGCTTATTTCTCCATCGTGAATTAAGTGTTCCGACTCGGCAAGCGTATCCTCTTCCAGGCCTTGGAGAACAAACAGACGCGTACTTTGACCGAACCGAATCTGATCACCAACTCGAATCCGATGGTATTTTCTGGGCGGTAATGACTGCTTGTTTACTCGAGTTCCTTGGGCGCTTTTCAAATCATACAGGAAGATCTCCCCTAGAATGAGAGGGTTAAAATGAACATCTCTGATACAGCTTCGGAAAAGAAAGTACCATTGTTCTGGAATTGTATGATTGCGTGATACCGTGAGACGGACTAAAAGACGATAAGCTAATTAGCCATATATCTTTTCACGAAGAAAAGCGTATCCTTACTGGATGCTCTAACGATACGTCACAAAACGGCAAACGTCCTAACATGTTGCGATTTAGAAATTGGATCAGGTTTCGCTGTAGTGGTGGCATGAAACTGACCTACGACTATAAACTCTTTTTCGGTGGTTACTTCGAAAGTTTCGATAAGGAGTCCGCCTTTGATTACATCGAAATGATAGCTTCGAGTAGGTAGACCACTCCAATCTGGTTTCTGATAGTTGAGTGGGGGTATGGTTGGCGCGCTGTCGCTAGAGGAACTATCTGTTGAAGCCTCGCCTTGGTGATAAGTTATACATTAGAACATTCCAAACGAGCTTGATTCAAACCCTTGAGGTGACTAAAAATTACTTGGAGTTAAAGCAGCGGGAACTTTAAATTCTGCACTTTTCTTCTCGGAAATCGGGGGCTCCGACTCATTCGACTTGACAGATTTTTGCTTCGGTGCTGGTAACGCGAACGAATCCATGATATCTCACCTCTGGAGTTTAAAGGATTCAGTGTAGCAACATAATCCACTGAATTTATGACATTGATAAATCGATTTTTCCAGTCATGAATGTCATGAGTGAAGCAAATGGGGTCATACCTGACGTCCCTTTCTCGCCAGCAATACCAATTACATCTATTGATTCTAGTTTTCCCTGGTCATGGCACTATTATTGCCAATCCATTATGGTGGACACCCACCATCAGTGCAAATGTCAGGCTAATAATCGAACCAGTGTTTCATAGCGTTCTTACATCGTGAAACAGTCTCTTGGTACGTCAGGTAACACGTTTGTAAGGGCTCTTTTATCTGTAATGAAGAACAAGTAGACTATTTTGACATCTATGCATACTCACAAGCCTCCATAGAGATTATCCTCCTTGATATATAATTAACTACTTTTGAAGTAAGCATCGGACTGCACAGAATCTGAAAGCGATTTAGAATTACAAATGATGGGGATGGCATTTGTTGGTTTATTGAGCTGAAGTATGGATACTTGGAGTAGGACTTAATAACTGTAATCAAAAACCTGAGGAAAGAGGAGCAACAGCCAATTTGAAACCTAAGGTAATTTTCAGGACTTCCACAAATATATGGGAATAGTCGCAGTAAGAAACTCTACTCTCAAATTATATAATGATATTAAGAACTTTAGGCATAAGACAAGTAATGTAACACAATGCATGACTTGAGTGCTTAACTAGCTTCATGTAACAAACTGATTGCAGAGCCTGATTATTTAATGCGTGAAATACAAAAGTCAGACTTTACCTGTTTGCCTTAACAAATCAGAAGAGGTCAGTAGAAATGCCATGAAGCTTCCAGATGATATCTTTAGATTCAAAACTACTGGGCAAACATGTGGTGTATTTGGTATAATAAAACGTAGCATCCATAGCAACTCATTAGTGTTGTGGCAGTGCTCAGTAAAGCCTAATTCTTCAGATTTCAATTATTGTCAAAGTTTACCAACACCTTCGAACTTCGCACACTGCTTTATGACCGCACATAATACCTTTTGCAAGTACCTTCAACATCGTAACTCCACTTATTTCATGGGATCTTTATGATAGTGAGATTGAAGTTCAAGCAGCATCTTAGGTTACGCTGTGGGATCGCTGGAATCAAAAAAAAATTAACTGAACGCAGAGGTGAAGAGAAGTACTGAATAAAAATGCAACACTATGGAGCTGATCATATTTGGTAAGCCTCACATACACTCATCTAGTATGGCCCACTCTAGAAAGCTTGATCTGTATAGATGCTATCAACTGGGATGACTAACACGCAATTAGTTTGCCAAAACTTTGTAAGGTCAATGATTGATCATAGATGCCCATTTCACAGCACTAAATTAAATAAAAGGCCCAGATATCTAGTGATATAAAAATCAGATCAAGTTGCAGCTGGCCAGGAGCCTTGGAATTTTTCGAATTTTTTTGTATGCATTGCCGAGTCAAATTAGACATGGGGGAAATGAGCTCTAGTAAATTGGAATCTTCTGGACAATACTAAATACCAAATCACCTGTGTAATCTTTCACAAACCACTGCCATAATTATTCGCCCCAACCGAGATATATTGGACAGGATGCCATGCTAGTCAGCATTGTCAAACATAATCAAGACCCGAGAGATGAGGATTCTCCAGATAGATAACAACCCAAGGTGTACACTAACCCAACCTTGCATGCCCTATTCCAGTATCAAGCTAGTATCCAGGCAGCCTCAGAGCCAGCTGCTGGTTAATATTTCCATTTCAGCAATGAAGAAAAGGGCGATCGGAGGGGATCTGACACAAAATCAACGTGCACTCGACTAAAGCGAATTAATCGTCTGTTGGCTATTGATCATCATGCTTATCGACACCGTACATGTGATTAGTTGACTTTTTTGGAATACCAATTGGTGCTATCTATAGCAAGGTCTGAGACACACTTGATACATTCTTGTGAAATGAAGTGCGTAGTATCTTATCAGCAATTGAGCATGGAAGTGTCCGCAGCCTAGATATGCTGCCCTCACGTAGGCATGATCACATTCGTAGGAGCAGCCAAGACCTGACTGGCAACCCATGTAAGGCTCGCCTGCTGCAATTTTTGTCAGCATGGTTTAGGTATCTGGATACCCGTAAATGGGCTGAATTTCAAGTGCCACCAGTGCCAGTGGACCATTGTCAGGCTTGCTCCATCAGATCAAATCATCATTCAGGAAAGCCCTCGTAACTGAATATCCTGTGATGTAACCAGGTATTCATGGCACCTATCCGACAGTATGGATATTGTTTTCAAAACACTGACTCAAGGGGCAAATACCCTATTGTTTTGGGTATATATGGTCTTCGCTAATGACGTTCCAGTGGTGATGGGTAAAATATTTCCAGGATCTGATCTTGGCGTGTGAACATGGGATCGTGACATCCATGCCATCCATGCCATCCTCCATTCCCTGATGCAGTTCAAATACTCTATGACGACTGCAAGACCGCAGGTGAGGCTGCGAGCACACTTATCGGCTGATCGCTAGCAAACTCAAAACATGGAGTATCTCAATAGTGCATGAAAATCCAATGGCTGGCACCACGATGATTACGATCCATCTGGCACCACCATAGGAAAGGGGGAATATGCCACTCTTCTTTGCCACATTTCCCCGCATAAGAGGAATGAATCATCATTGCGACGTACTCGCATCCGGATGTGGCGATTCAACTCTGGCTACGGTCGTCGCCTCTTTTCAATACGCAAGACGAGCATAGGTTACCACACCAGCGCCGCTCCTTGCTGTGGACCCTGTCATCGTTTAAGGGAACATTGTAACCCAACTCACACCTATTTGTAGCACATTCCCATTCGACTTTTTGTCCTTTTCGAACTAGTTCACCCATAAAATTGGGAGATCTTGTTACCTTAAATTTAAGCCACGAAGTTATACAAACTTTTGACTTCTTTGTAACCGGAATGTTGCGGTGACACTGTGTGATCATCGAGATTGCCTCAATCGAATTCTAGAACCGAGAGTGGTGTCTGGTTGTAGGTTATTGCATTATTGAACTTAATATACCGCTACCACCGGTCACATGAGCCTCGGGGATGACAAATGCTGACAATTCCAAACTCATCTGTCGCTGAAGCATTTGGAAAGCCCAAAGAGCATATATGTGATGTGATGGAAACCTGATGGCCAGTCCAACCCACCTCATGGATTGGCAATGGAAAACCAATGTAAATCCCTCCATGGGTTCAACATAGAGAGGGCTGTGCCTTGGCGGCGGCGCTTTTAGATTTTGCGCATCCCAAGGTCGTAACAAGGCGGCGTCTCGTTGACATCGGTGCAGAGACCCCCGGGAGATTGCACCTCCGTGGGGAGAAGTACTCTACAACTGCCTGTATCAATACATCTATTCCTGGCTCATCTCTCAAGCACATGGCTGCTGCATCTTCCTACCTGCCTCTACACATTACGATGCAGCTTTGTTTATACTGCCGCTCTAGAGTAATTTAAGAACGAAGAGGGTTAATAAGATAGGGATTCCCGATCCTAAACGAATTGGTGCATATATCCATTTCAGAGGCAACCATTTATCCTAATTCTCAATCAAATATTTTGTAGTAGTTACCTCAATTGTCTCACAAAGGCAGTTACTTGGCGCGCAAGATTACTGGTAGTCACTTGAGGCCAATCAAAACCCATGCTCTTTTCAACCACCTCCATTGAGGAGGGCTTTTTTCCACCACTCAAAGCAAACCTGATTGAAATCAACCGCAGATATTTCATTGGAGCCAATAGACGTGATGAATGGGATGGTTGTCCTGATTTCTAGCGTTTCCCAATAGATACTGGATTCAGCTTGACTATAAAATAGCGCGAGCGCTCACCCATCCTCGTTCATTCTATTTTACTACACTTGTCATATTCCCATATCACCACATTATTTCCGGTGGCGCAACCCAGTTGTTGCTTTACTCAAACCTAATCAAATCGATTTGTATTACATAAACTTTGAATCCCTCCTATATCCCCTGGCTAGTTTCCCCTTCACAAGTTGTTGATCATTTCGTCTCATCTTGGTAGCAAATACGTTTCTCCGATGAAAATGGAAGCAGCTAATACCGGTGTTCTTCAATTTCCAGCTGTTGCTCCATCAACCTCCAAGAGACATGCCGGAGGCGCAAGCTTCACTTTTCAGATATCCTCCAGTAAGCTTTGAGCTGTGTAACCATTTCAATCACCCGCCCCCCTAACCAGCATTCCATCGTTTAGACGGAAGTTCGGCCAAAAAGTTCATCAACTCCGCCCAGAAGCGCGCCAACCATAATGCGGTGGAGCGTGCACGTCGTGAGTCCTTGAACAACAAGTTCCAGGAACTCGCCTGGGCTATTCCCTCACTTCATCGTGTTCGCAAACCCTCGAAATCTATCATTGTCCAAAAATCCTTAGATTTCGTTCAAAAGGCCAAATCCAATGCCCGAATATACGTTCGTGAGTTTGACAACCTTCGCTCGGAAAACAAAAATCTCCGGGAAGAGCTTAATGCGCTAAGGGCACAGGTGGGCCTTCCCCCCCTACCACCTAAGCCCGACTACACCCCGCTACCACCTATCGTGGATATTGTAGACGAATGCTGCTCAGGCCCAGGGAACTCTTATTCCAATACCCATGATGATGATTGTAGTGCGAAAATGGAGTTGCGATCTGACGACGATCCTGAGATGGTCAGCACCGACGACGATTGTGAGCACGATTCACCACATTCCACAGAGCCTACACCACCAAGCAGCAATAACTCCGGGTGCTACGACTTCAACATGGCGCCGGAGCTTACCCCCGACCTCAACACTATGGCACACATTGCCTTGGAGCCATTTATGATCAGCTCTGCGGGGTATAGCTTGCAAGGGGAGGCTTTTCAGCCGGTTGACCTGGACATTCTCAACCAGCCTATGTATCTTCACGACGGAAGCAACACATGTTTCCTGCCCGCTAATATGGACGGGTTCTTTACATCGTCCCTAGCGACCACAATATCCGTTCCCAACGTGAGCAGTGTAGAGGATGCCTCTGTTCCCAATGGAGCAGCCTATATGGATCCCTCGCTTACAAGCATGCCGTGCATGACTCTTCCCGAGGATTTCCCACCAAAATCCAGCCTGGCGTAAACCAACCATCGACAGCCTCCTCTAATCATTGTAATTACTGTTAATATCAATTTTATCTTCTATATGCAATGCACAACCATTCGAACCGAGAAGAATGTTTACTAGCATTATAGTGGAGCGAACCGAACGTAGTAACAACTAAACATCACTTGACCTCTTTCGTCCGTTCCCCACTGTATATTATTCGGGAGAGTAGCCAAACTAATAAACCCCCGCGATATAGATGTTCTATAGAAAACACGGTTGCCGCATAAAGCATCCCAGCTACGACAGTTCTACGCATTCGTGGGGTTGGGAGAAAGACTCGAGCTAATGAGAACCTGCTCCGACACAAGCAGCAAAAGGAAGAACACGCATCCACCCGTCGAGGCTAGTGATCGCCCAAATGTACATGTAGAAATATACTAGGGAATTTCAAGGGAGCGAATTCTCCGTGAAGGAAAAACGAGCATCGAATTAGATGTATCTTATCTGACTAGGATCCCTAGATCGGCCAGAGTCTAGGAATCATTTCTCATGAACAAATAAAGACGTCCCACAATGAATCCGCCCTAAGTATCCCGAGTAGAAATGATGTCTCTACCATCGAACCGCAGATGGACAAAATCAATCCAATTCCCCATCCATGCCTTTGTTTGGCATCTCAGCGTCTAGAAACTCGTTCCCTGGATGGGTGAAGCCTGCTTCCATCGTCGAGCTCGCCGATGATTGGATTCTTGCGACGCAATCAGAGGGTAGCCTATCCTGAAGCCTCCAAATGGGTTTAGGTTTCTAACCGGAATCATGAGCTGACACACTTGGGCGAACATCTTTATGGTTAGAGCATGAGCCGTGTCTACGCCCTGCCATGGGCGACACCGCGAGCTCTTGGTCTTAATCCCCTGGTGTGACGCATCGGGGTCATGTCAAACGCGATGGTGGATGGATTTCGTCATGGGGGAAGATTTACGTCGAATGGCAAATCAGTGGAAATACCAGATTTGTCCGCCGGCTGTTTTAAGCTGAAAATCATGGGCAACGCCAATTCGCACCTGGACTTCCATATATATGGATCTACATGAGTGGTGGCCGGCCGAATTAAGGATAAACGGTTATCCAGTGGGGTTAGGAAGTTGACAGCAGCAGGAAATCCATGGCCATCACGCGAAAATGGTGGGAATATGATTCGTTATCGGTGGGATCACGCTATCGGGCAAAGTGGGTGCTCAGTTGCCCAATATATTCCTCAGGCAATATGGATGATTTCGGGAATCGTAGGATCCCAAATAGTAGCCATCAGTTCTACACGGAGATGTGGAAGTCATGGAAGGAAGCTGTGTCGAATGGGCCCGTGGTTGGAGTCTTACATTATCGGGAGTGGGGATCCCATGTATAAGGATCACTCGTGATCTAGATCTCAGCCCATTCGATCCCCCAACCTTAATGGAGCTTGGATCTGGCGGTCTGGCGAATCCAGTGACAGAGCGGTTGAGGTCCAGTGGCTCTGATCAGTCGAGTTGGGATTAAGATGCGAATACCAGGAGTATCGTCATATATGCAATCATGGAAAACAACAGAGGCCCATTTGGCCATGCATCAATGAGGCTAATGATGTCTGAGCTTGCCCCACCACTATAATGGCAATTCCCCAGATGGCCGATTGGCGAGAGGCGAAGGGCGAAGCGGAGTGGCGGTATCCGTACCTGTAGTGCCTACGATCAGCATCTCTTTGGTGTCAGCTCTGAGTCACACTGTTTGGACATGGCAGTACCTAAATCCTCACTGAACCATTGAGAGTCATGGCCGATTATAGCAGCTGCCGGATATAGTGCTGGCCTTGAAATGAATGCGAATGCTGGTCGGTTCAATGTTTTCCCTAAATAGGATCGAGTTCCGAGCTAAAGCCTTTGCATGATGGAATTTACAGGGCCATTGTACGGCTGTGTGTACGGGTGATCTCTGTTCGCATGGATGGTGGCTAACACCCCTGGCCCCTTTGTGGATCGAGTTTACTCACCAGCGCACCTGCCCCAGCGATGAAACCACCCAAAGTTTCGAGGAGGCTGGGAAACCATGATCTGGAGGCTCAGTCCGTTTGAGTCAAAGGCTCACTGTTGTCGCATCATTAGCCCATTGGGATAGAGGTGGGTTCGGTGCCTCTGTATTCGGATGAAATTCCGTTGATTTGAAAAGCATCTGAATTTCGATGATTTCGAGCTGCGAGGGCGCCATTTTGCAGCTGAGTCGGGCTAAATTTGGCCATCAGAGTAAGCGGACATTCGCCATATTCAACATTGATTCGTAATACAACTGCAGCCTCGATCCAGGGAAATCGATAAGCCTGGGCTATTTCTTATCAAAGAGCTCAGTGAGATTGGCCATGGTTCCGGTGTCTGTACCTGGTAAATGTATCAAAGAAAGCCAGCTACCACCAATTGGTAATTTAGATGACAAGATATAGCGCTCATGCCAAGTTGGATTAGAGGAGTGGTGAGCAAGCGCCATGGGTGATGCTGTGAAAACGGCCGTGATACAGGCTCAGACAAATTAATCAAGGGGCGGTAGGTATGAGGTTGTCCACACGGATGCCCTTTGTGGAGACATATTGTGCTGTGCATTTATTGCCATCGGATTCCGACATATCCAGCATACACTGAGGAGTTTCATGATTGTTGCTTCCATGGCTCACCTAATAAGTACAGAGTTGATGAGATTGGGCAAGGGTCATACCAAAGGTACTCGACTTGAAGCAGCACGGGACTGTACATACACCACCAGGTACATGAGGGAGTTCGTGATAGCTCTGATAATTGGTATCAGACCCAAACAGGATGTTATCAGGTTGGAATCGACCTCCTCGACACTGGGAGCCCACACGTATGTCTTGGGTGATCTATCCTCGAGCCAAGTGCAGCATATTGCTGTCTCATACTCGATATCTCTAGTGTTAGTTGCAGGGCGCTCTCGGCTACTACCTGTGTAGGGGATTTACAATCAGTGACGCTGATGACGTTATAAACGGGAACTGGAACTATTACGGGAATTGGGTGCCTGGCGCACTTCTGATACCCATGGTTGTTGAGCTTCCAAGGATTTCCTGTTTGGCGAACATTGTGGGTGGCATATGACCTGGCTGAGGCTGCAAAGCAGTTAAAACCTTGATCCATCACATTACAGGTATGGAGGTCAGCCTAATCTATTAACCTAAAATCCCTCGTCTGCACGATGTTTAATATATGCTCCGTTTGAATTTAACCTCCGAGGGCAAGAAGCAAGGCTCAACACTTGACTACCGGCTGTTACGTAATGGTGCCGGATTTGTCGAGAGTCATTTGCTTGCCTGATGCGCTCTGTTGTGGAGTGGATGCGTCTTTTGAGTCCAGCCGTGGCTGAAAAACTCTGCTCGGATACATAGAGGTAAATTGGGACACAAGGAAGTACGAAGCCAAGGCTTACAGACCATTACGTCAGTCGGTTGGGATTCAACATTCTGTCTAAATATACGGGCGCCAAGATCCGTGTAAATTGGATGTTCTTATGGAAGATTGGATTGGTACGATGTCTCATTCTCGCCAAGTGAAGTATCCTATTACAACTTGGTCTTTATTCACAAATAGCGTTGAAAATCCAGCCATCCCAGGCGTATGGAGTTGCCTATTCGTGATTGAGTAGCGGGATGATGTTGACGGGCCTTTCTATACCCACGTTGTGAGATTGGCTGCAGACAGCGATTGAGCTTAGGTTGAACAAACTGGTTGAGTTGTCTCAAACATACTGAATATTGAGACCGCGGATCTGGATCCCGCTTCTAATATGGGTGGCATCCAAGGGTCAGCAAGGTTCTTGTACGCACTGCATCTATCATGAAAAGCAGAGTATGTATATGCAATGCGTGTCCATAATCGAAGTGAAAGACATATCCCTTACCAACTGGGTCACCTTAAACTGGATGATTTTATACCGTATCCTAATCACTAGGGACTCCTCATTGTTGTATTCGATATTCCCTAATGATGGACCACACTTGGCATGTTGGCCATGACTTTCTGCATTGTATGATGGAAGGATCGACACCCCAAGTTGTTTGGGGATGTGGTTTGTTTTGTCAATAAATCCTGGCAGAAAACTGTAACTAGGGCTGTTGAGGGACATTACATTCCTTGGTTATACGTTGGTCGACCAAATATCTTTACCCAATATACGCTGCGACCGCTTAGTTTTCCGCTTATTCATTCATATGATATGGTTGCATGTTAGGTTACGTTTAATAAGTGGAGATTAATTGCACAACATAATTCTGGTGGCTCTCCATGGCCATAAAACTATGAAAAAGGTAGACGTTGTCGACGTTATGCGAAGATCAATGTCTGTCTTCTAAAGATCCCTTAAACTGGCACTACGCACTGTAGATGCTGAAGAATTGATTTTAGAGGTTTCGAGACTTATTCTCTTGGATAGTTCCTAATCGTGTCAAATGACACTGCTCATAATGGTTGAATGCAACTACTCAAAAATCCCAAAAGTAAATGCCAAGAGACTGAGCTCCATATGGGAAGATCTCACATTCAGTGGTAGCAGTAGAGCTGGAATATCTTCATTGTAGTGGATTGCTAATTCTTTAGAATTGTGGGGATCTTGAGAAAACTGAGTCATTCTAAATAGTCACCTTTATGAACCCCTACCAAAGGCATGTATACTTTGTCGGCACTCAGCCCAGTAATGACTTTGCATCCTCTAAATACCCCCGTTGCTTCATGGTTGTTTTGCTGACTTCACAATCTACCTGGTAACACAGTCCAACAAGTTGAGAATTACTCATTTCTCAGTATTTAGATTTAGATATTGTAAGAGTTTTGAAGATATTGGAAGTGATTGGAAGCGCAAATTGATAATGTGGTTCTCACATCAATGATTCAATGAATATAAAAGTAATACTTATACTTTTACATAGTCTTGGCAAAAGGCACGCTGAAAATGCTATAAAAACTCGGAATTCCACCTAAATATTCACCTAACTTTGTCACTTAAATCATTACCTTCCAATCCTAGAGAATACTGACCAAATTCCTTGTTGGGATTTACTTAGAATATTAACCCAGAACATGAAAATTAGATAGGTTGTCCAAACATCCCCAAACTTTGCATACATGTTCTTGGGACCTTTCTTAACCTATTCTATGTGTTTGTAATGCCAAGACCATGTAAAAGTATAAATACTACTTTTACATTCAATAAATCATTAAGTGAAAACCACATAATCTACTTGTCCTCCCAATCACTTCCAATATCTCCAAGACTCTTACAACAGGCTATGAGCCCCAAGCTATCACTCTCTGCAATATCTACTACTGCTATTACTGGAATTCTCCCCTCTACTGAAAAGTTGGATGGATCTAACTACCAAGTGTGGATGGTGAAGATGAAGATGCTGCTACAAGAAAGAGGCCTTTGGGATATTGTCATGGGAGAAGAATGTTCTCCTAAAAATGTGGGAGAGGAAGCCTTAAAGTACCACAAGAAAGAACAAAGGGCCTTTAACTGCATTTGCCTTAATGTTAAGGACAAATTGCTAATTCAATGCTCATGAGCAAAAATGGCAAAGAATGTCTGGAAGGCATTAGAAGACACCTACCAGTCATGTTCAGCTGCCAAGAAAATGTATCTGAGACAAAAACTCTTTACTACAAAGATGCAGCAAGGAGAAGAAATGAAAAATCTAATTAACAGAATTACCATGCTGGTGGGTGACATGAAATCTGTGGGCATACCAACTACTGATGAGGATGTGATAGTTACCATCCTGAATAGCCTGGCAGACTAGTTTCAGGGCCTTGTATCAGCCATAGAGTGCAGAACTGAAGATTTGACCTTAAATTGCAAATATGAAAGCTCCTGAATGAAGAATTAAGAAAATCAAGCATCAATAAGAAGGAAGAAAAAAAATCCTCTATAGGCAATGATAACCAACAAAGGAGGTACCCAAGACCCTACAAAGGCAACAGCAACCTGTTTTGCAACTACTGCAAAAGGAAAGAACACACATCAGACTAGTGTCTCAAAAAGAGAGATTATCAGCAAAAGAAGCCTGAATATGGAAATGCTGCAACAACTGAAGATAGACTATTTGTATCTGCACTAAATATGACCACAAACAAGGATTCTCAGACGTGGTATATTGACTCTGGAGCATCTCAACACTTTACACACCAAAAAGAACTTTTTACCCAATTTGAAGAAATTCCAATCAAGAAGGTTTTCATGGGTGACAATAGAGCACTTGATGCTGTTGTAAGAGTGTTGGAGATATTGGAAGTGATTGGGAGAACAAGTAGATTATGTGGTTTTCACTTAATGATTTATTGAATGTAAAAGTAGTATTTATACTTTTACCTGGTCTTGGCATTACAAACACATAGAATAGGTTAAGGAAGGTCCCAAGAGCATGTGTGCAAAGTTTGGGGCTGTTTGGACAACTTTGAGAATTTTCATGTTCTGGGTACCTGGTATTTTGGTGAAAATATTTTAAGTAAATCACAACAAGGAATTTGGTCAGTATTCTCTAGGATTTGAGAGTAATGATCTAAGTGACCAAGTTAGGTGAATATTTAGGTGGAATTACAAATTTCTACAACAGACACACTTACTGTGCCTCACCCCAGAACCCCATCAGTATTAGCCAATATCTCTTGGCATCCATATTGCCAAAAAGTAGATATAGTCTTATCCCCCTTATGCATTCCTCAGTCTGATAAACACAGGTCTTGAATAAACAGCCTTGCCTTGGAAACACATCTTGCCTTGTTCATCCACATCCAAGTTCTTTCCTAGTCCTGCCTTACCTAGCTCTACTCTCCTACCTTGTGTCTATTCAAAACAGCAGGCTAGGCTTGGTGTTCTTGAGAGTGCTAGATATGCTAGGCTTGGGTAGAAACTAGAATGGAATTGTTGAATTCTTAATTTTGCTGAGGCACAATCTTCATTTTGTTGAGATACACACTAAACCAAAGGATTCAGTAAACTTTATTTATATTTTTCTGACCAAGTTGAATTAGTAAGCACCAAGAGATTGGACTAATTGAAATCTGTTGAGGTGTTCATAGGTGCATATGATAAATGAAAAATTGCATCATTAATCAGCTGATGTCTTGGCAACTGCCAAGTGGTTGGATAGATCTCAGATGACTAATCACTTAGAAAGGCTTAGCAGATCAGTTGAGGACATAATGACCACATGAAAATTGATCAGGTGTGACAGCTGAAAATAGATTCTGAGAAGTGATAAAATAAACCACAACTGGGATTAGTTATGTTTGGGTTGGGGAAAATCAGTCAGGGTACTAGATTTCTAACAGAGTAAAATAGGTTAGGTTTTAAATGTTGATGCACAACAATATCTGCATTGCCAGATAGTCCAAATATAGCCTACAAAGGTTTTGGCTTCATTTGGGAAGTACCCTAATTTGTGGCAGTAGTCATTTCCCATTTTTCTAGTTTTCTTTTTCTGCTGATGATCCAAGGGAAACTCCTTTTGCAGGATGGTCCTGGACTTCCTTACAGGTGGTACCCCAGCGTGTTTTAGCATAGAAGTCCTCACGACATCATTGGTCCAGAATATATCACTATTTGAGAGTGATATAATCAAAATTGTCATCCACTTAGATCAATCATAATGTTAGATAGAGTTGACCAAATTTGACCAAATAAACTGCACTTGAAAGCTAGTTTCATCAGTACTTGGGTAGCAGACTCCAATATATCAGCTTTTTGAGTTGCAGAGCTTGGCAGTGACTTGATCAATCACAATTCTTCTGATCTGATCCAGAAAATCAAATGTCACAATGTGTTGCCTCCAATGTGATAAGTGATATACACATAACATGTATAAAGTACTATGCTATCTTCCAAATGGCTTGTGGTTGTATACTGGCCAACTGTTGCTTGGTTGTATACTCCAGCCAGGCTTGCAATCATTTGCTTCACTCTTTCTGGCTGGTGGTAGAATCTTCCTGAGTTGATTTTGCTAAATTTGTAAAATACTTACTCCTACTGTTTTGAGACTTAAACAGAGAGATGGCATGTCTAACAGCTCCATATTTAGCTCCTGGTACATTGATTTCAGTATCAAAACACTTGATACAGGTATAGCATTCTTCCATTGGATTGTGTAGCACATACAGTTATAAGAGTCTTGGAGATATTGGAAGTGATTGGGAGTACAAGTAGATTGTGTGGTTATCACTTAATGATTTATTAAATGTAAAAGCAGTATTCATACTTTTACATGGTCATGGCATTACAAACACATAGAATAGGTTAAGGAAAGTCCCAAGAACATGTGTGTAAAGTTTGGACTGTTTAGACACCTTTAAGAATTTTTATGTTCTGGGTACCTGGTGATTTGGTGATAATATTGTAAGTAGATCCCAACAAGGAATTTGGTCAGTATTCACTAGGATTTGAAGGTAATGATCTAAGTGACTAGGTTAGGTGAATATTTAGGTGGAATTACAAATTTTTGCAACAAAAACATTGGAAGTAACTAAATCCAGCCTATCTGGAGAGTTCAAGATATCTGATCTAGGAGAACTCAGCTACTACTTAGTGATAAAGCTCTCCATAGACAGAAGTATACAGACTATCACCCTAAGCCAATCCAAGTATATTCAAGATATACTAAAGAAGTACCAAATGGAAGACGGTAAACTGGCAGCTACCCAATGGAGACAAACCTTAACTTGGTCAAAACTCAACTAAATCAAGAGAGCTTGATGCCATCTGAAGGCCCTGACTTTGCTTATCAATCTATGGTTGGCAGTCTGATGTATATTGTGCTTGGAACATGTCCAGATATCTCATATTCAGTGGGAGTTGTCAGCCAGCATAATCAGAACCATGGATCTGATCATATTGCAGCAGTTGAGCAGATATTTAGATACCTGCAAGGAACTGCTGATGTCTGCTCAAGATACACTTGTGAGGATTCAGAACAGGATCTTGTGGGATACTCTGAAGCTGATAGGGGACAAAATTTAGAAGACACAAGGTCCACCACAGGATACACCTTTCTTTGCTGTCAAGGAGCAATTTCATGGAACTCAGGAAAGCAACCAACTGTAGCACTCTCTACCAAAGAGGCAGAGTATATGGGAGCCTGTGAAGCTACAAAAGAAGCAATGTGGTTAACAGAGCCTCTTACAGATATAGGCCTATGTCAAAAAATGCTTATTACTTTATTTCAAGATAATCAAGGATGTATACAATTAGGTAGATATCCAACCTTTCATGCTAGTATTAAGCACATAGATATTAGACATCATTTCATACATGAAGCTATAGAGAATAACTTAGCTTAGTTTACTGTACTTCAGATGAAATGATTGCAGACATATATACCAAACCATTAGCAAGAGCCAAGTTTGAATATCTTGGTCAAAATTAGGACTAGTCAGTATGAGCATTTAGCTGAGTGGGAGCATTGTAAAAGTTTGTAATTCCGCCTAAATATTCACCAAACTTAGTCACTTAGATCATTAGCTTCAAATCCTAGAGAATACTGACCAAATTCCTTGTCAGGATTTACTTTGAGAATTTTCATGTTCTGGGTAAATATTCCAAGTTGTCCAAACAGCCCTAAACTTTGTAAGTATAAATACTACTTTTACATTCAATAAATCATTAAGTGAAAACCACATAATCTACTTGTTCTCCCAATCACTTCTAATATCTCCAAGACTCTTACAACAGTTAGAACCTATGAGACTGATGGTGGTAAGCTCAGAGAAGCTTGGAATTCTACCGGCCTTTGGTTATTTTTTCTCTCAGGGCTATGTGCATGGGTTGGAACCCATGAATCTTCCAGGGAATCCACAGTTCCTTTGGATCACTTCCAAGCCTGAACTCTGCTTGTTTCCAAATGTATCGCAGTACCTAGTTGATGGTAGGGATACCATGCATGAACTGCATTGTGCCCAATCACTTATTCCTCGAGATTTCACACTTGGCAAACCATCTTCCTCAACAAACCTCCAGCATTCCCAGAATCCGGATTGACACTCCAAATCCTCAGACCATTGGCCATTTCAAATCCAGTTGAATCGCCAGAATCTTTTCCAAGGGAAACCTTGTTCTTACTGGATCAACCATCCGGGGGATTGTTATTCCTTCTCATTGTAGGTCAGCTCCTTCCGCTCATACGTCTACCATCAGGTCAAGTGCCGTCATGAGATGGAAGGCTAGAAAGATCAGCAAGTTGATAAATGGCCCGTATGATAGGGTTGGTAGTTTTATCAGCTCAGGGGCTGTAAATGCGGTCCGTCATGATTGATCACGATTTTATGACTGGGAAGCCAGAGAACCCTTCTGGTGTACCATCGTGCACCATAGAAGCTCCACATCCCACTCCCACAATAATACCCGATCAGATCTAACATACCCATCGACGCAAAGTCTGGAGATTTGACTCCACGAAGGTCGACCATGCCAATCACCCCCGGACTCTTGTCCTACCAGTGAGATCGGAGTGATGGAATTTTGGGATTCTATCCAGTCGATTGGTCAAGCCCCCAACAGATAGAAAGGCATAGTCCTCTTTCGTAAAAGCCCCTCAAGTGTATCGCACACAACGTTCAATGTATACACGTGCACTTTGAAGAATATATTGGAAAAAAATTGATGACGAGACATGATTCAAAGGAAGCGCCCGAAGCGACAGGTGGGATGGGGGGGGTGACTGCATACTCAAGTAAAATGGATGGGGGTGGTTGATTTACCAATTGCCCACTACAACACGAAACCTATTCATCCAGTGAAAGCACCATCAAGATTGAAAAATCAGACTGAAGGGGGTAATGAGAATCGGGGTATACAGCAAAGAGGGTTCTGTGCTCGAGGGTTGGGGGGGAGAGAGGGCATTAATGATTGACTCGATCCAAGATCTTTTGGATGAGATGTTGCGCAGAGCCAGGTGCCTCTCGCTCCACATCCTTGAAAGAGCTGATCAGTCGATGAATGGCTAATTCCGCCGAGTCACTTCTAGACTCAGTGGCCATCTGGGGAAGAAGTTAGTCAGGCGGTGGATGTAGAGCCGGTTGATTGCATTCTACTTACTTGCTCCAACGTAGGCTGCACAATCGATCTGAAGAATGTATTGGTGGGGCGAACGGTCTGTGGGTAGAGGGAGTCGTCAATATTAGCTCAATTATCAGAACTGCGCAATCCGAAAATTTACCTCGGCGACTTCATCAATGGATTTTGACATCTCTTGAACCGAATTCAACCCTGGCCCTCTGCGTACAGTGCCAGTATCATTGGTGGTAATGTTCGGTGTTGGCGCAGGTCTGCTAGGGGTTGGAGGTGGTCTAACCGTTCCGAAATCCCAAGTCGAAAACTCGGTGGTGGTGTTTCTACATGATCGTGTGAAGTGGTGTTGAGCAAATCATGAAGGCCTGGATAGACTGGACTGCTTGAATGTTACCCATTGGCTTTATGCTCGCTTTCGGAATCACTATCTTCACCATGTCGTGTTTGCCAATCCTTGTATCGCTCAATGAGCTCCGTGAGATAAATCGACTTCTTCGCTTGTCTAATGAATCTATGTTTGAGAAGGTCTCGAGCGGATTGACGCTGTCGCCATGTAAGTGGGTGTGGATTATTTCGAGCACTCTTCGCTAGACCTTACCTGTGCAGGGTTCTTTTGTAAACAAGCACCGACAAAGTCACGGAAATTTTTGGAAAAAGTGGGTGGCAAGGTGGGTGGCTCGTTCTTTGGGATGAGGAAGAGTACTTTCATTGGGTGCAGCTCAGAGTATGGTGGGCTGCCTGTCGCAAGCTCTATGGCAGTGATACCGAGTGACCAAATGTCGGCCTGTAGAATGCATCCCGTTAATGAATACCCCTACAAAGTTAATGGAAGACTGTCCAACCTTGTGATTGTATCCAGACTGTCTAATAACCTCTGGTGCCATCCAGAACTACATAGAGTAAGAATATAAAGTTAAATTCTGAGTTGACCTGGCTCACGTGCAACCGCATTGTTACCGGTGTTCCAACAAACGTGTTCTTCTTGGTCATGGTGGCAGTAAGCTAACAACGGTTATGTTAGAAAAATCACAAAGAACTTCAAATACGATATTTGAGCACATTACCTGTCCCGATACACCGAAATCAGCGAGTTTCACTAATAAGATAGGTTAAACATTGGCGCGGCTAGGCTAGTTTGAGGCATATGACAGTTACCATCTCCGGAGGAATTGAGAAGGATATTGGCCGCTGGTGGAGTTCAGGTAAGTTGCTAAACACATATAGAAAGAGGTTTACCGGCCATGCCTATCCTTACCTTTAATATCTGAATTCAAATGAAAAACATGGATGTATTAGAGTAGCGTCGCTATGAATTTTACATCGGCTAGTTCCTTACCTCTGTGAAGCTTTCCTTCGTAATGCAGATACTCCAAACCTCTTAGCAATTCTCTCATAACGATTGCGATAAAGTCTTCGTCAAATGTTCCTGCTTTGAGCTGGAAACCGGTGAGACTTTTGGTGGCAAACTCTCACCCAAACGTATGACTTACCAGATCAGCGCAGGAGCCACCCGAGCAGTATTCCATCACAATCCACAGATTAGAACCCTTTATGTAAGATCCATGGTACCTGTAAAGCACAGCAGTGAGTAATCAAGACCATTCGAACATCTTGCTGATTGTACGCACTTTGTGACAAATGGGGAATCCAGTTGCGACAAGATGGAAATCTCTTGCTGTATGTCTTCTATTTCATCTTCCGCATTTTCAAGATCAATAATCTTGATGGCCACGGGCATATTCGTGCGAATGTCATATCTGTTACATAAAGATGACGAGATAAATACTCTATTATTCTACACGCATGGGAGGGTTTTCCTGACGCACCCTTTATACACCTCACCGAAGGAGCCTCTTCCTACGAATATTTCGGTGGAAAGTCAAAAAATGGGAACTGGGAAAGAGGAATGGGCAAGGCCAACGTACCTATCTGCTCCTGCTTGACATAGAATCTTTCTGGATCAGCTTTCTGGCCTTGAAAATTCGACTAACAGTGTAGATGGTTCGGAGTGAGAAACAGATTGAGCTTGGAGTGGTGACCTGGACCTTACCATTCTATCAAGTCCAATAAATAGTTCAAAATATTCGTAAAGAAGAGAGGTATCTGGAGATTAAGGAAAGAAATGGCTCAAGTATAAGTGAAGGGAAAGGTAAACAATAAGAGCTCGATTGAGTATTTTGGCAAGATCTGTCAAAGGCATATTTGATCAAGGCCTACTCCGAGCCACCAGTGAATATTCAATGGTTGGGAGGAAATGGTTAAATTATCCCATATTCATAACGGTGGAGAATTCATTCCAATAAATACAGCAAACTGGATTGGCCTCGTAAATATCCGCATTACGAACGAACATGCAATGCAGCATGATTCCCATCGGCAATGAGGGCAATGAGGGCAATGAGGGTTGGAGCCAAGCTAGGGTGGCGAGAACATGCGCGTACCTAAGACAAGGGCTAGGGGTAGGTGAATGGCCACCAAGTGCAACGTGGAGGTCGATGGACGCGTTTTCTATGAGTTCGGGTGGGCTGGGAGCATGCGAGATGCCACCATTGGCTGCCCTTCGAAGATGGTCTCCGCACTACTCTGGAATCTCCAAGGGATGAGGAGACTTCAATCGAAGCAACTGGAAACATTGCTGTGAAAATCTCAGTGTTGACTGTGCCCACTCGAAACAAGATTTTCCTTGATTAAACACTCATATGGTGGGGGTGGATTGAACCCCGGCCTGATGAGAGTCCGCTACAACATGAATCTCAGTCATTTCACCTTTGAAACCAGTTGGATTATTGCTGAGGAACCTCAAACCTTGCCCGTGAGCCAAATTGGATTCGAAGCAATGGGCGCTGACCTCAGAGCGGAACTCCAGTTTCGTCATGGGCCACTCACGAGCATTGATCTGGACTCGTGAGGTTGATACATTTGGTTAAATTTAGGTGGATCAGGAATCAAACATTCGATGATTCTGCGTACTCGAAACAGCCAATGGCTAGCGGGCAACATGAAATCACCGTCCAGTCAGTCGAGCATTGATTCATGAGGGTGGGTTTGGGACTTCATGAATCTTCGCGGTGGCGTTTGATTCGCCAGGGGAATGTTTATTAAAAGGACTCGGAAGTTATTTGGTCATAGCAAAATTTCCGTGGGATCTGTCTACAAAACTTGGTAAACAATCCAGGGTAATTAATCGGTTTTTGGTCATACCCGGTGGATGATCAGTCCTTCTCAAACTTCTGGAAATCACATTTATATTGTTGCCATTGCCATCTCTTCTTATTATTTATTGTTTCTTTCCGTTTCAAGTTTGCCATAATTTCCATTTTCTTTACACAATCCCTTCCGCGTTCTTTAAGAGTCCCACTAGACTCTTCGACCAGTTAATTTCACGCCTTTGCTCCTCGCCCTATCCTTGTATTGTTCGTGGCCTCTGTAACCCACTTGTGTTAAGAACCGCCCTGCCTCAAGTGTTCACCTTTGCCCTTCTTACTACGCGTACCTCTATATATTACACCCAATTCCTTATACATTTCCTAGATGGGTCTCCTAAAGATGTGCAATTGTTTTGGTGTTGATGACGACGACGTGTTACTAACAGAGAGACCATACAATCAAGCTCCTAGACCCAACGACAAAAGACCAAGACGCAAAATTGACAAGAGCGCCATAGGAAAGCCCTCGAACTTCCAGGTACCTCTTCCTCACCTTTGGTACTTGAATCGCAATACTAACTGCTGCCTCACCACACTCCTGAACTAGCATACTGGCCATATTGGTAAATACCCTTCACCCAGCACTCTAGCGAATACATGCTTACCCACGATTACCCAGGTATTGGTGAAATTCGTAACGGGATAGTTGACCGTGTAGACGTGAGTTTGTACCTCTTCATGGCATCGATTTCTTTTTCCTAACCACATTCGATTCAACAGCCCGAAAAAATCAAAAAACAAATGGCCGAAATTGCCGCAGTCTTGAATTTCGATGACACAGCAGGTCATTCAACCAACCTTACCCCCACTAACAAGGCTTCCGAAGCAAAGATGTCTCGCAGCATGGACCAAGCCGCCGAAAAAGACAAGAGCCGCCAAGAGATGGCTTTAAGGTAAGCATTCCCACCCAGCATTATCACAAATGAACGCTAGTAACAATCCTCGATCTGTAGCAAAGATCCAAGTGATTATCAGACAACTACTTAAGCCATTGCTATGAAGTACTAGTTTTATATCACTTCTCCCCAACTTATCACCGTATGTAAATCACCTAGCAATACGTGAGGCAAACTCTACCACGTTGAGATTGGATAATTATTTGCTTGCCTCCCATAATTTTGACATCTCTGTTGTGGGTCATATCTGATTTACTCTCACCCCTCTCATCAACTTATTCCCGTATCTTCGAGCCACGTAGAAATATTTCTATTGTGTAATAGAATTAGCAATTTTACTACAGATCGTCGACAATCGATAATGATTAGTGATAATATTATTAGATCATTCCAGTTGCACATGGCACACTGGCCACACCATACTTTCAATCACATACTGGGGTTCATTGGATGTTCATGCTTATCCGCTACCTATATGGTTAGCCGTAAAGATGCTAAGCTCACTGAACCAACTCCTGATCCAGAGTACTTGGATCAGTGCGCAAACATACTGCGACAACCGTTCAAGTGACCTTCTGGGAAAGGTCATAACTATATTTACACTGATACGTATATGTTTAAATGAATCCCCACCATTAGTACAACTGGCTACTGGCTTGGTTAGTAGCTGTATCGCTGGGTGTATGACCAGTCGGCCCCCGAGGTTAGATGAATTTCTAAAATTTATTTCGTATCGAGGAGCAAAAGGTGATATGATTCCTATATTTCTGACGGTCATGTACGATTTGCCAGCCCACTACTTGAACAGAGTCGATCTCTTTTCCAACTCTTTGCTCATGTGCTTGAATACGTTGGACCAGCTGCTGGTGCAATATTGAATCGTTTGATTTGTGATTCCATTATTTTCCTAGAAATCACAAGACCTGCTTAGTGACGAATCGTGCGCTAGGGAATCGGGGAGGGAGCTTACCTTATTGGTGACGAACTCAATGGAGACCTTGGTGAGTTCTGCCAGATACTTGGTTTTCGACTTGGGGGTGGTCGAATCGGACAGCTCTTTGAGGTACTGCTTGAACTCCCTCGACAGGGTTTTCATCTCTTCCACAAATTTCTCGACGATTTTGGCGGTATCAGCGTCCTTCGGATGGCGGGTAATTCGTGGTAAGAATGTGTTGTTACCATGGGTTCAAAGTTCACTGAGGATTTACCATTGCACGATGTCCTTGCTTCTTGCCCTTGGGATTGGTATACTTCTGGAAGATGCTAAACGCGAAATTCAAATAGTTGAGCGCCTAGTGATGCGTAGAGTGGGTTAGTCTTGATAGCTAGTGTGCGCAGAACATCGATTAGTTGATTCACCTCCAAGTATCCGCTTATCGATCTAACGAGAAGGCCTGGAGTAGGAGTATCGGTTTCCTTAATGGACGAGAGCGCCTCTGCCGGGTGAAATCGGGCCGTTTCTTTAGAACGCTATACTCGCGCATCTGATGGACCTCATTTACTAACCTCGGAAAAGACCGGCAACACCGCTCAATACACTTTCAACATCTATGGGGAGAGATCGTCAATTGTGTGGGCTCACCCAATTGTGCAGAATAGGAACTACTTACTGATACCAAGATCCGCACCAACTGTTTGTCCAATAACTCTGGCCAGGCCGATCAAAACCTTGGTTGTCCAGATATCGTTATGCGATAGGCCCTGAGATGCAAAACCGATCATCAGTCCCGAAACGGAAACCTGAGCATTAGCATGGAGTGGACGAACCTCTTGGTCAGCTGGTTCTTTGGATTGTTCATCTAGGAGGGATTCCAAAAAGCCGGTGGTCTCCGCGAGCGTAAGCTCTTGGTCGTCATTGGCAATGGCCTTCAAAACTGCAGGAATGACAGAGCGGAGTTTTAACCAGCGAATCTAGAAATAGAAGCGCATAAATACTTCGGATTGCTTGAATGCGATGGGGTATTCTCGATAGCTACCGCTCTCTGAGGGTTTGGTCTGGTAAGCTTCTCGCAAGTTTTCTCTGACAACGGGTTCCAATTGGCATATGCTTCATAATCTCTATTGTCGCAAAGGGAATCGCAGAACTTATCTAATGAAGAATGAGCTAACCAGAAGGTAAAGGTCGCAGAATGAGACAAAGCAGATACGTTACCATCATGCTTCAATGCGGTCACATCGAAGTCGTTGAAGTAATTTCTCAAATGATCCAGAGACGTCAACCCAGCCAATTCTTCCTGAACCAGACCACGGTCGAGGAGGTGACGCTGCAGAGAGTCTTCAAGTCTTCTGCGGAAATCGATGAACTCCTCAATCTACACGGAATTTGTTGGAAACATGATGTTGAACAAAATGGCTCATCTTTTCTGACCTTTGAGTAAGTGCCGTATTTGTAGGCTTGCACGATCATCTCGGGGGTCTACTAGGAGGTTAGAATGTATCACAGATAGCTATGTGAGGTATGTTCCATACCTCTGTAGTGTTGCTACTATAGATACCCAAGGATTCGTAAATCACCCCAACCAGATCTTCGGAGAAGCCAAGATCAGCGCCGGATTCGACTATCATATGGCTACAATCATTTCAGTGGGTGAACTCATACAAAGGTGAGATTACAATTACCTCAGCGTATCCAACTGAATATGCTTGATATCCATGCTCTTGTATAGCTCTAGACTGCGTTGGAACACACCCAAGATTTGATACAGACGAATAGCCAAGAACTTAAACTGGAAGTTGTATGTACTCTTCTTGAGCGCATTTTCAAGAAGCACAAGGGCTTGGAACAAGAAGCTGACATCGCCTATGTGAGACGGGTAAATAATCAAAAGGGCGGATGGGACAGCGGAGCATGAGCGTACCAGATTTCTTCCATATGTCTACCAAAGCGTGTGTAGCAAGCACAATGTAATCGTCACCATACTGCTTTTCAGTTTCTTCAAGATCACGCCCTGGAGAAATTCATTAATGCACAGAGCTGGTTGCCGATAAGCGGCGTGGGGTATGTACCATAATCAAGGGCCTCGATGTACGCTTTAACAAGTTGGTTGACGTGCTCAATGGTTTGCTCGGTTGAGAGCTCAGAGTAAAGACCAACATAACGCTCTACTTTCCGGATATTGATATTCCTTTGAACATTCTTGACACTGTTGGCTTTGTCGTCTTTTTCAACCTGGGGTACAGATTTCAAGAACTTCTCAAGAACCTCTTGGGCTTGTTCCTTGGTAATCAAGTTCAAGTATGGCTGGAGATCCTCAAAGCAACAGAACTTGGATCCGAATTTCTCGAAATATTGAACGATTAGCTCTATCAACTTTACATTGTTCGTCACTACCGCAGAATGTTATTTGAATATCTGCGTTTGAAAAATAAAGCATATGACCTATACTTACCGCTTCCCTCGTTGATTAATTCCTTTTCGAACTCTAACATGCTGAGGAAGGGACCTCGCTTAGGATTGGGGGTGGAAGAGGCCTTGTCAACGAATTCGCTCAGGAAACGTCTTGCTTCTTCGAATCTACGATCGTGGGAACATTAACTGTCTATCGAAAGAAAGCAAGTTGGTGGTTTGACATTACAAGGTGGCTTTCTCCTCGGGGTTTGCTTTTGTAAAGTTCATCAACGCAGTGAAGTAATATTGATAATGGTTCCAGTCGTCATAGCTAGGGTGATTAGAATAGATGGTCAACCAATTTGAAGGTTCATTAGTACTTGAGGGGTATACACTCACTTTTCCTTCAACTTCTTCTTGGAGATATCGAGAATCTGCTCCCATTTGTTGAGTTTGGACAATAGCTCTAATCTAATTCTGTGGAATTCCATGTCTGCTTTGCACTTGGAGCCCAGGTCTCCCTCAATCAATTCCAGAGCTTCGGTATGTTTTTCTTGCGACAACAATACGGCCAAATACAGATGAACATCTGGATGAATAGAACGGTTAACTCACGAGAGCATATCATAGCTTGGCTAATATTACGACCTTCAGTAGTTTCTAAACGCCCCTCTTCAGCGGCCTTCTTCATCATCCGCTCTGACAAAGAGTTGAATAAAGCTCTCTGACCCTCGTTCTCTTTAGCCTGAATCGATGCATTATGTGTATTTGCTTGGTATCTAGGCCATATTAAAATCCACAAACCTGAAGTACAAGGCTCATAATGGCCCAAAAGAGATATTTATTGTGTTTGAAGGTCTTATGAAGCTTCAAGGCAGCCTAAGAGATCAAAACGTGTATATTAGACCCTGGTGAATATTGTGGTACTTTCGAGCCTTTCCCGCATAGTCATTACCTGCTGCTGCCCTTTGAAATCGTTTGCGCGGACCATTGCCATAAACCAGTGGTTGGCAAGCTCCTCATTATTGGGCAACATTTTGGATGCGTTGCCATACAGATCCACCATATCTTGATCTACAAGAACAGCCAAGGTTGAGTTAGATCAAAAAGTTAACCCAATACAATTGGTGATGCTGCCCGAAAACATGTTGATAAAGCACTTACGATTTCCCAGGGAACGGTACACCATGCCTACAATTTGCAAAGTAGGTTCATCAATTGGCATTCTTTTTTTGATGAACTTGCAAATCTCCAATGCTTCTTCCTCCTTTCCGGTACGCTCCAAAGTTAACGCTTTCAATGCCTATTGAAGCAGAAGGCTGAGCATTTCCATTGCCATATATACACTAAGCTATAATACTTACCTGCACAATGAGAATGTCGTTCTGCTTCTTCAGGATTTTACTACATAATTGCAGAGCCTGCTTATAATTCTGGTTATCAATGGCATCTAGAAGAGGAACCCGTGTTAAACAAGGCCGCTGGCTGCGCAGTCAACATTGAATGGTGTACCGTAAATAGGGCGAAGTCTACGCTCGCTAAAGTCAGAGTACTGGGACATAATGACGAATCTTCTAGTTCAACCCAAAACTGAGGTAAATGGGATATCAAGTGAAACGTTGATGCAACTATGTTCGGAATAGTATAAACTTTGAGATTGATATCCACTAGTCGTTGTCGTTCAAAATTCATCATGGAAGATCCATCATATTCCACATGCTGAGGTTTTTTTTTTGTATTCATGAGGGATCCCGACCAAATTGTTCAGTTCACTGATCTAGTACTGAGGTGAAAGATAAGATGAAAAAAAAGGACCGTGTAGATAACCCTTTTTCTGGTGTAAGTTCGATGAGAGACTAAACAAAGTTGATTTTGGTTACTGTAGGCTAATCCTTACCAAGACCTGTAGCTTTGAAGCATGGAGCCATCTCACGAGAAATCCCCTTCCGAATTTTTGAACCATATCATCGGACGCCCAGTCCTAGTTAAGCTGAACTCAGGAGTTGACTATAGAGGTATTTTTTCAACCTGCTGACTTGTTGATCAAAATCGAGTTCTTACGAATTCAATAGGAGTGCTTGCCTGCCTTGATGGGTACATGAACATCGCTCTGGAACAAACCGAGGAGTATGTTAACGGACAATTAAAAAACAAATATGGAGATGCATTTATTAGAGGGAACAACGGTAATTAGTTTTGAGCCCTTGTCAACCTACCAATCTCACTAATCCAATCTTGCTACAGTGCTCTACATCAGCTCATTGAAGCAGTAAGATGTTTGATCTGAAAACTTTTGAGCGATGTTATGCTTTCAGGGCAATTTCATGTAGACTTGGTTTCTTATATAAATATTCAAATATATTCTACCCGTATTGATCACCAGTAAGACTGTCCTAATAGGGTGCATTTGAAGACCCTTCGATTGTAGTTGAGCTGGCACAGAAATACACGTAGTGCTGTGTGACAAAAGACTGTTTATTAGCGGGTAAAGAATTAGAAGAAAACGAAAATTCAATTTAGTAAATGCACTTCAGTAGAAATCCCCCTCCCAGAAGTAGTAGGCCATTGATTGGAGTAACGCGGAGGCCAATACTTACATATGGGGTCTGTGATGTGATTGGGATCAAGCGACTAGATGAGACAATGGTGGCAGTGCTCATTGACGTAGTTGTAACTGAAATGGTCTTGGTGGGAGAGGCTACGCTCGAGCCAGGGAGTTTCTGAGTTCCAGTTGCCGACGTGAGATTACCGGCTGAGTCATCGTCATCATCAGTGTCCGTGGTGCCCTCGTTTTTCGCTGCGGAGGAGGGTGAGTTTATAGAGGTGGATTTGGTCACTCCTGCCGATTCATACTGTTGTAGCAAACCTAGCAGCAAGATAAAAACAATCGAAAGTAAAAGGAGGTTGCGCATTCGAACTGAGCTTCTCGGTGAACCTTTGCGTGACAGCAGACTTATATACAAGTATCCGATACCCCTTACGGAGCTAGAATGTAGATTGGACCAATTCACTACATGAGGGATGATGAAGACTCCACTCTACACATGCATACATTGTCAAGACCACTAACACTAGTCCAACCGTTGCTATTTTTGGCAATTCGAAGCAGTTTGTGCTTATCAAAGCATGATTGTAATTTCATCCTGCTGGTAACGTGCGCTGGTCAAATCCTGAATTAACAGTGGGCCATGTCTATGCATGCGCATAGTTCGGAGCACATGAATGCCACTTATCCTCCATACATCCATACATACACCATACAGCATTGATTAGAGTACCTCTACTTGGCAACGATGTACCATGGATTTCCACGAGCAACACCAACATCCAGTCTTTACTTGGCGTTCATGGTTTGGTGTCAAGAGTTGCTTGAAATGCCTCATCCTAGCACTATGCTCAAAGTACATCAAGCCCTGTATACGGGTAAATGCGGAGATTCTGTCTGGATGGTTTGCGGTAGATATTCTACCATGAATTTGATATTTCAAAGATATTTTTATTAAATATGCTTGCATTGCACAAAATGTTACTAAGAAACAACTGATAAAAACTGATTAAAGGTACACGCTGAGTGCTTAAAAGATCAAGTGTAGATGGTTTCTTCGTGCTTTCGTTTAGCTTTGAATGTGCCGGGCTTGATCTGAGCTGCCTCATGGTTGGCCAATTCGGGTGGCACTCTGGAAAGCGGGGACTTCAGTAGCATTTGCTTGAGATCATACATAACATCTGTATCGTTGTTGCCCAAAAAGGTGATTGCTGTACCCTTATTACCAGCACGGCCAGTACGACCTATTCTATGTGTGTAGTCCTCGACATTCTTGGCCATGTCATAATTGATGACCAATGAGACATTCTTGATATCAATACCACGCCCAGCAACATCCGTAGCTACCAGAATGTCCATTGTACCATTCTTAAGCTGAGCAAGAGAGTACTCTCTTTGCTCTTGTGACTTGCCGCCGTGCAATGTGGTGACTCGATAACCAAGTTTGTTAAGAGCTTTAGCAAGCACATCGCAGCCTTTTTTCTGATTGACAAAGATGATGATAGGAGGCTCGTACTGTTGGCTGTTGAGGATTTCAAGCAGTCTGTTCTTCTTCCGACCTTCTTCATTGATCATCTCTACTCTTTGTTCAACGGTATCGACGGCTTGACCAGCAGTACCGATGGTTACCACCGCTGGTCTGCGCAAATAGCGCTTGGCAAGTCTTTCTACTGCTGTGGGCATGGTAGCTGAAAACATCGTGGTTTGTCGGTATTTGACCAAATCGTTGCCGGAAAGCTCCATTGGAGTCTCTCCATCCTCTACCTCTGGCTTGATGTTCGAAACCGGTAGCGCATCTAGGATAAAGTTGACGTCCAGCTCGAAACCCATATCAATCATTCGGTCAGCTTCATCCATAACAACATAGGTACATTGGTTGAGAACAAGGACACGTCGATCTAAACAATCCTTCAAACGACCAGGGGTCGCGATGATGATCTCTGCACCATTTCTTAAATTGAAAGCTTGTTCCTCCATAGCATGACCACCGACGATTGATACGCAGTTGTAGCCGAGCTGTGTGGCAAATTTGAGTGTTTCCTGTTCAATTTGCTGCGCAAGTTCACGAGTAGGCACTAGGATCAATGCATATGGCCCATCACCCATGTTGTCTTCGTTCAGTGGCGGGAGACGAGATATGAAGACGAGCATGGGGATAACGAAAGAAGCAGTTTTACCACTACCGGTCTCTGCGATACCAATAATATCCCGATTCTGAAGACCGATGGGAATAGCTTGTCTTTGGATGGGTGTAGGCTCGTTGTACCCAACCTTCTCTATAACATCCAGGATCTTGTTTGGCAGATCCGATTCGTTCCAGGAACGTATAGGGTTGGGTAAGCTTCCACCCTTGGTAGAGATGTTGAAATCCTCCTTGAAAATTCTCCAATCACGCTCCTTCATCTCAGAAAGTGGCTTCTCAGACCAATGTCGGTCATCCCACATAGATTTCGCTTCTCTCTTAGACTCTCGCTCTAGCAACAGCTCCGCGCGATGTTTCTCATCGTCGGTTCTTCGCTTCTCCAGCAGCTCTTGATAAAATTCAGATCTAGCATTTTTCTGCTCCACAATGTCTATGCCAGCAATATGGCCTCTACCAAACATCTGAGCACCATGTCTGTCTGAGTAAATGGGGTTAACATCCTTGGATGTATCCTCATTTGCATCCCAATCAAATACGAACTTTTTCTCGTTCATTTTTCTAATCTTTCTTTTACGACGCTCACCGCCCATGTAACGCTCCTGTGTGGTGGTAACTGTGATTAGTAGAAGTACCACAAAATACCTGGAAGGCTAATTACCCTTATCTGCTCTAATTCCTTGTCCCCCAATTTGTTGATGCTATCCTGGTCTGTCTCTGGGTCTGCCCGAGATGCATGGCGATCAGGACTTCTGTCTCTGCCATCTCTACGTCGCTCATGCCTGTGTCTATCTCTACCGCGATCTCTCTCGCGGGAACGGTCACGATAATCACGACGATCTCTTTCACGTTCCTTTTCTCTGCCTAGGTATATTTTTGTTTGTTTAGAAGGTCGGTCAATTCCAAAAATTGAATAAAAGCACGAACCTGATCTACGTTCTTTTTCGGCCTCTTTTTCGAATTGCTCTCGATATTTACGCTCCTCCTCTTGCTTTCTTTTGATCTCCTCGACCTCCCTCTGCCTCTTCTCAAGAGCGATTTTCGCGCGCTGCTCTTTGGTCAAAAATACCGGCTAAAAATAGAAAGGGTCACAAGGGTTAAAAAGTGGATCGCTAGCAACAACGCAACGATGTTCTGCTCCTGAGAAGGACCGCGTACCTTCTCTGCCTCTTTGCTTTTCTCTTTTTGTCGAATTAGCTCCTCCAAAGACAAAGGCTCCTTTCTGTTGCTCGTCATCGTGTAAAAAATGAATAAAGCAAAGTCCCAGCCTTCTTTCAACTTAATCAGGAAAATAGATGTAAAAAAAGAGAATCGATTAAACCTAACAGTCGAGTATTTTCACCCATATCTTGGAAAAATATGGGTGAAAGTGTTCCGAAAATCCAATATTTGACTGTCTCTGAGCACTGATTGGCACGCTGTAATCTCCATAATAACATGTAGGGAGTGATTTGAGATTAATCAGAATGGCGAAGGGTACGTCGTAACTGCGTCACTAGAATTTATTAACAATTATGTGAATAAGAAATCAGCATCCACCTTATGTCTGAGATCTTTTGGATACAAAGTCTTTGGCGCGCCATCAAAGTAAGCAACAAAAATATTCGACAGCCAAGGTGAGCGATATAGGCTAAGTATTGAAAACAAAATCAAGATAAAATAAGGTACCAAGGGTAGAAAATTTGTACACATGAAGATAAACTAATCTGAAGGTTAGCTTAGAGAGTAATGGTAATGCACATAAAAGTAACTTGAGGATCAATGTATCGATGCTGAGCCATTGTGACCAGCCATAGGCCGGGCGGCTTGGGCATATGTCACCAGATCAAGTTCAAGTTGTAGGAACGCTCTCAAAGCCTGATTGTGGCTGAGAAGTATGAAAGGCGGAGCGAGAATTACTAGCAAACGGATAAAATATGCATGTCGATTACTACCTGATGCTCTTCCCGGATTTTACTCAATCACTTCCAGTCTAGGCCGCTTTCTACGATCGTCATCGTCGTATGGATAATCTCCAGAAGGCCGGGTATTAGAGTTGGCAGCAAACATGATTGACGGAATAATAGTTGCACCTTGCCCCATCGAACCATCGTTAGGTATGGCAATTCCTGCCATCATGGACAAATTGTATCCATTGTTTTGACCCATATTCATGACTGGGATCGTAGAGTAAGAACCCGTGGACATTGGTGCGGAGGTGGAGGCAGAAGATGAGGTACCTTCTTCATTATCATTCAAGAGGTTTCCGTTCATTAATGTCGTGGAAAGAGCGGGATAAGGACTAGGGTTTCGGCCGATGTGGTTCATATCTCTAATAGAGCGTAGATGCATACAATACTTTTCTAACATTCCATAGAGACCAGCTTTCGAAAACGGCTTGGCAAGAATATCGTTCATACCATTAGCCAGGTAAGTCATGCAATCATTTTCGGTTGTGTTCGATGTCATGGAGATAATGGGTGTGATAGCATCGAACTGACGAATTCTCGTAGTAGCCGAAACACCGTCCAAGTTTGGCATAACAATGTCCTGCAAATGAAATGATTAAAACAGTGCTATCAATTATAAAGTCATCCGTAATGCATACCATCAGCACTATATCATATTTCTCTAGGTTCATCTTGTTAACAGCAGCAACCCCGTCGGTGGCAACGTCAAATGAACATCCAAATATTTGAAGCAGTTTAGTGCTCAACCTTCTGCAGACAGCATCATCCTCAACCAAGAGAACTTTAGGTGGAGTAGCCCAATTCGGCGTAAATGAGGATTTGCGGAGTTGATTATTCGGAGCATTATTTTTGGCTGGAGCATTGCTGTTGCCCAAAGGATTTCCAATATTACCCTGTATCACGCCATTGTTATCCATGGGGTTACTAGCGAAATTGAAAGCCTTTTCATTCATGCCGTCTCTATGCTCAAGTTGATTGAGCGAGATTTCTAAGCTTTCGATGTTTGGATGAGTGAAAGTGTTGTCGCCACCGTTGTATCCGCTAAGATCGGCACCACTCAAATCGTCAGTGTGCCCACCGAACAATCCTCCACCGCCATTACACATCATAGGAGCCGTAAATTGTGACAGTGTTGTATTGGCAAACTCTTGAAGAGATTGCGCCCTTTTTGAGAAATCATCGACCTGGCTGAGCGATGCTTTTGATAACTCGTTGTATGAGTTCAGTAGTTTTAACATATCAGTTGAAGAGTTTGCGTTGGAGAAGGGAGGGGCATATCCAGGATTTTCGTTTAAGTTCTTTTGCTCCCGATTCCGATCTTTGATATGATAACGTCAATACTTGCTTGTGATTTGTGGTAGATATTGCAACTTACTTGAGTCTTGGTTTAGAACATATTGAACGATGTTTTGAAGAAGCTGGTCTTGGGCGACAATGTTTTTCCGGAAACTTAGTATTTCCTCTACCATAACTTGGTAATTCTTGCTTAAAGATTGGAGGTAATTTCCCATATCTGATTGTAACTTAGACACGGAATTAACCTGTCCTTGAAGATCCTCGGCGACCATTCTGATTTCTTCAGGAAGCATGCTAGTTCCGATACCACCAATACCAGGCTTGCTTTTGTTGGGAATTTTCCGCTAAATTACTTTGTGAGTAAGAGTTACACCTTTAGTTCAGAATTCAGAGTTTACCTTAATCGATTCCAACAGTTCGCATTTGTTGTATTGGAAATTCGGATGCTGAAATTCCCAAGCCTAAGAAATCACGTTAGGTTAATGTCTATTCTAACCTGTGCCCTCCTGTGTTTGACAAGGATTTGGTAGAAGCAATCAAGAAACATACATGTTCACCATAAGGTTTATTGGAGTCGTCGGTATTCTTTATCTTGTGAAAGTCGTATTTGTTTAGTTGACGAACAAAACTCGCGAAATTGCTATGTTTAAAGTGTTTGGGTAGAATCGTTTTGGCGAATTCATTGGGCTCTTTGACAACAAAGGTATCTCCGTTCAGCCCCCAAGACACTATGTGGCTGTACGAATTGTCTTCGAGCATTCTGAAACAAGAACGAGTGTAAATTCACTAATATTTGTGATGTACGGCATAATCAGATTCGGTACCTGTATAGCTTTTTTACAAAGTCAGGAACACCTGGAGCAGCTGACATATTGAGGTATAGTAACTTTCACAAGTGATCAGGGTTGTATACTTTGGCAGCTGTTGCTTGTGTTGGGTCAATGAGTAATAGTGCAGTATGTAGAATAGAATACGAATCGAATGCTTTACGAGAGTGGAGTTCAAATTGAAAGGACTAAGTAACAAAGAAGAGAAGGGAAGAGGTAACCATATAAGAACAGGACTGAATTTTAAGCCGAATTGTGATTGGCGAAAGGCCATATTCGCTGATGAATGAAATGGTATTTACGGTCCATTGGCCAAGAATAAGGCGATAATTCGATTCTAAACGTATCCCCATCCCCAGGTGCGAATCGAATAATCCCGCTCACTGACTGGTTTCTAGATTGAAAATTGGTTAATTGATGGAAGTAAAATAAATTTGGGAATCCTGTAAGAGCTTCGATATGTTTGTATCCCATTTGGGTGGTAATAGCAAATTCAAGATGGCAAGTCCAGTCTCAGCACGCATTGAAATCATCGTCCATAGTATTCAGGAAAAGATTTTCATTTAATGGGGAGCGAGAGACAAGCCAACTTTTGATTGGCATAGAAAAAGACATGAAAGGCACCAATACTCGCATCAACTTGATGAGTCAAACAATGCCGCAAGTTAGGATGCCCGTTTTAGAATCGAGCATGGTGGAGAAGCCAGTGGATTTTGAATACTAAAGAGCTTTCCTTCACTCCATGTGGGGCAATCTGTTCACATATGGGACATTTCTATATATACAATGGCACTATATAATATAGGAATCATGTTTCAATATATTATTGCCAAAATTGTCGACTAGATGAAAGCCGATTTATAAACCATGGGGATGTGTCCAGATTTGGGCAATTCCGGAGAATAATTCTGCTGAACCATAGAATATGGTGAGAAATACCTATAGTCGTGACGATGCACATCTGTTACAAACAAAATTTCTTTATGTCATATGACCAAAGGCACCACAATATATTCATCATGACCCAAATTGAAGTCTTGAGTAAGTGTATGGAGCTCACAATGGCATAATTATTTCGTGTGGGCAAGAGTGGCACATCTTGTCAAGATTGCAATCGGAGTAATGGAACGTTCCAGTCTCTGGTGGGGCCTATTTTTTGTATACTATAAACGTACAGATAGTATTAACAATAGCATAGAATCCGTGCATACATGCCAGTTTTCCATTACGTGGGGAATTGGAATTAAATCATGACCTTGGTGTTGCCTCATTGGCATGGATCGAAGCTTTGCTACATGCGGTATTTTTAAGCCAATACTTGGCTGAGTCAACTGAAGCGATCTCTCTCTTTCTCTCTCGAATCCAATAGCCTTGAAGAAAACACACTTAGATCTTGGTATTAGCCGATTTCCTGATATAACTAACAAGCCATATTAGTGGTTTAACTCGAGTCACATTATGCGTGCGAGCGATATACTTAAATTAGAATTTGACGTTACTGAGCCGGTTTCGGCACTAATAGAATCTTCGAGGAATGACAACAAATGCTTGGAAGCCCATCGTGCCTCATTTGGCTTTGCTCTAATGCAAAGCTGGCGCTTTGTTATCAAGATTGCCCTAATTGAATTGAAGTAGGGAGATGTGCTTGATCGTAGTAATTTGCGTGATGCATCTTATACTCTGTATCAACATCGGAAATCCCGAAATCTTCTTTTCGGCTCACCAGTGCGCTGTGTCGCCCGTTTCATCAGGAATACAGCGCCCAAACCAGTCGTTAGTTTGGTGAGCTTGAAATTTGATTTCAAATCAATTATCGATACCGTGGCCACATAGTGATATTGCCGCACGGCCTATATTGTGTTTTTAGAGGCCCAGTGATCAATCAGGTTTGACCCAGGAGCATCACCCTCGTCGTCAACATGGCTTTACGAACTCATCCACATATGACTGAGAAGCATTTGCATCGCCAATTTGGGACCCCAGTCAACAAAATGCCATGAACTTCATGACATTGAACAATTCTATTGCGCCTATAAATGTGGGAGTAATCTTGCTCATCAAATAATTGATATAAACATACTATATTATACTCACTGCGTGAAATCAGATTTCCATCAGCCAAGTATAACCCAATTGAACTCCGCAGTTCAGTATTTGTCGATTTTCGATGGTTCGGTATCGAAAATGGTTTTTTGGAGATCTACTACAATCAGCCCAATTATAGATATTATGTAATATAGACCAGGCTCACAGATTAATAAGAAAGCCTAATATAATTCACCAGTTCGGATAATACAAACAAGTCCTAGGATGTCCAAATCTTACATGGCTGATGATCTTGAGGCCAATGGTATACATTCAAAAACACATTCGGTATGCAGATATAGACCTTTCTAGTCATGGATTGGTAAAGATCCAAGCGACTTGATATGGAATAAAATGTCAAAAATCCAGCCGGATCAACTAATCTTCTCTAAAATTTAGCCAACGAAAGCCGAAAAGAATCCACGACGTTAGTTGGTGAGATGTGCTGAAGTTTTGGTGATATCTGTTGCTTTAATGGATTTGGGAGGCCGCAATGCACAGATAGCACGAGTTTGGTTATTCTGACGTCTCGGGCTATAGTAATACCCTTGAATCTCACTGGTTTCGATACACTATTACGAGGACGGTGTACTATAGAAACCCGTATATATTTATATGTAATCCCGATATTTTGGTCATTCCAAGCCTGTTGCTATGGAATGCTGCTATCATAGGCTTGTTGGCGGGGATTTGAGAATGCGTTAGATGTTTGCAGGTTTGAATTCGTGGTTTGAGAGTGCGGGTTGAATATCATGAGGTTTTGGGTATTGTATAGGTACATCATAGGATAGGTTAAGGCATAGGGCCAGGCTTGAATAAATGATAAATCTTGTGGATAAATATTGAGTGTATGGCCCTGATGGAATAAACATTATGGGTGATGGTGTACACATTTCAAATTATCCCCATTTAGAGGTTGGGGCGCGCGGACCTGATTTCTAGGGTGGGAGCGGTGTCATAAGTACATATTCTACTGTTCAGAAGCTGCCACCAAGTATACTTTCCTATTGGACTCGACTGGTTTGACATCTAGATGATTATTGGCCTGACAAATTCCTAATCCAGGAGCATAGAAAATGCTCCTTGGCCTGCAATGTCCGTTTCATATTTCATGGTACATTTGTTGTACGTACTTTCATCAAGTCAATTGGTGTGACTTGGTTGTATTAGAGTTGCCAGAACGAGCAAGATGTTATTCCAAATACATTCATGTGCGGCATATTGATCCTCCAAGCTAACAGATAGAGGCCCAACCTAAGCTTTTTGACATAGGCTTGCTTTAATCTGCACCCTTGCTTGGAGCTCTGTTTGGTAGTAGTCTATATCATTCTTCACTAGTGCCCTACGCCAATGTTAATATTGGAGGATCCTGGATAAATATGGTATAGTCTTGTCACTTCATTTAGTGATGGTTGAAAGCTTTCTAGGGACAATATTGAAAAGGGGAAAACTAACAATTATAGTACGATGAATATGAAATACGTAAGCCAAAGTTTAAAAAATAACAAAACGAAAGAAGACACTATGAGTAGGAAGACAAAGATCAAGAAAGCGGGTAGATTCGTGACCCCATGGTGTAATGAATGAGCGTTAAGATATTGAAATTATGCTAAAGCTCTACTTTTGCGTTCCAGGCTGCGGTGAAGAATACTGGGAAGGTTTGGGCGCACCGTTCGCATTATCTCCCCCATTCGACCAGTAATTGGGTTGAGCCATATATTGATTATTCGGTGGTGCGTAAGAGCCCATAGGAGGTTGACTATATTGAGAATATTGCTGATTATTAATATAATTAGCAACACTCCCCATAGAAACTTGTGCTGGCATCTGTGTAGGCAGTCCTCCATACTGGTGGCCGTAATTCATATTTGCGAGTGATGGGTTATAGCCTTGAGTGGATGTTTGCTGTTGTAAACCTCGAACATTCTGAAGTAGATATGTTAATACATAACACCTGTGATTACTTGGCACATAAGACACGTACTGATCTATCGCTCCCATACATATTCCCTGAGTTCACATCGACGCCAGAAGATGGATCAGATCCATAACCAGGCGTTGTTTGCTGGGATTGTCCGTGTGAGGGTAACGCCTGAGGTTGTTGTACCCGCTGACGCTGAAGTTTTGGTGATGGAATCTGTGAAGGGATAGGTCCCTGAGGCTGAGCTGACTGTGGAGTAACCGTTGTTTGTTGAGTAGGCTGCATCAATGGTGGTAGGAACTGTATTAGTCATACACACAAGGACATTTTACATATGTTGATGACTTACGGCTGATTCTGTAGTATCTTTGGATGTAGTATCTGGAGCATTTAGACATGACTGGATTAAATTCTTGCCCTCAGGTTGAGTGACCAAAGGTTGCAGTTTTGGAGTAGTGAAAGTATAAACTAGCCCAGTTTCTGATACCACTAATAATAGAACCTGTGTTCCAGTAAGAGTGCTTAACTCATATGCCTAGTATCGTGAATATTAGCACCACAACAGCCGAAAATCACTTTGATAGAGAAAGGCTCACCTTTTTCATGATTCCTGCTTTACGCTTACTAAAAGTGATATGCCGACGGTTTTTGTCGTCGATATACTCAATTTTTATCTTGCGTCGACCAGAACGTTTCTCATTTTTGGGAAGGCTATCATCAGAATCGGCATCCTCTTCCTCTTCAAATTCACGTTTGGTTCCACGAGTTTCATCCTTAGTAGCCAATCCTTGAGATATGTTGGGGGACTCGTTACGGTTCATGACTATAAAGACAGTTAATGTGGGAAAGGACCAGTAGGCTACGAAAGCTTGTTCAACACGGTAAAGCACCAAAGTAGACAACTCTATGCACTCAAATGAATAAGGGAGTGTATTCTACTTACTGAATGTGGCGGGATTTTTACGGGAGAAAAGCACAACTATGGAAACACTACTGAGATATCTTACAAGTTATGCTGATAATGTATGGTCACTGCTGGTTTCGTAAAGTGTGAGGCAAAAACCTATGAAGACTTATGAACAGTGGTTGATAAGCTGAATGATCAAGAGACGAATTCAAAAATGCCTCAAATGATAGAATGTAGAAGGAAAGACGAATAAGGAACGCGGGGAAGACCTACACCGGGGCTCAATTATATAAATAAGGCAATAGTAAACAAGTGGGGGCTGGATTGTAACAATTCGGGACCTAGAATATGGAAAGAGGATCTGTCTTTTTATGTTGTTAAGAATGCATACTGATAATAGCGGTCTTGGGCATCGGTTAGAGGGAATTTTTATATGCAACTTAATTAATTAAGGTAATAAATAATTTATAATCCACACTTGCATTTGAAAATTCCTATTCGATGAATAGTAGCTAATAAGAAATGATACATATATACGAATTAGCCTCATTAAGGGTGAGTGAATCCTGGGGATCAGAAACGTTAGAAGCTAGAGTGGCATATAGTAGCTGCTTTGAAGTCAATTGTACATGTAACTTTCTGTCCAGGACCACACACCTACCAGGAATTATTAGACGCATTCTATATATGCCAATGATAGTGGATCGACGGCGTTATGGTATGGCATCACATTCAGAGCCCCTGGTTTTTAACGGACAATAGATTCAAACACCAATGTCTCTGATATGATATCATCCACGCAAGTGGGCTCAGCATAAGCACCATTATTTGCAAAGTAAACGGAGTTAAACGAGTTCACAGTTAGCTGAGGTCTCACTCCATACACAAGAGATGGATGACTGGCAATATCGTATCCTTCCATGATCTGTAACAATGAGGCAGCATTTGACTAAATTTAGCATGATGTTTCGAAATCAGAAGGCCGAGCTGAAGACGCATGGAGGCCTACGGTCGATGGTGGATTGATCCATGGGCGACGATAAAGTTGGCCTTGGGAATGCTGGATTCAGGCTTCGAAGAGTCCAGACTCCTCTGGCCCACATTCTGTTTACACCAGCGAAGCTGACTTTGCAAGCTTCAAGTGGTCGAAGCAACATGCTCACGAGGTTTCATTGAGTTCCAAGGAGGTAGGGATCTCTACATTACTGCATGTGGGATCGCTGGGATCGGATGGTGGACTGATTTTCTGAACCAATTTGATCCTTCTTGTTCCATAAGGAGGAAAGATGCAGTTGACTCACTAATTGCGACAATGCTATATATGTAGTTGGCCGAAACCAGTGGCGATATATGGCAATAAGAATGTGCCCTCATACGGCAAACAGGAATTTGTACGTCCATCTCATACTTGTATGTGCCTTTTTGCTCGTCATTCATTCAAAACCAGCAAGTCATGATGGAGGATATTAATGACAAGGGGAGGCAGTACACACTGCCGGTTGGACTGCGGCACACTTTGGGAAATATGAGTAACCACCAAATTTGGATTTGAGAGACTGTGTTTTAGCCTTTTTGATACTATTGATCACCCTAAGAAACACCCTCACTACCAATGGGTGTGGGTCTCGGACACTGGCTATATCGCGATTGCAACATTGGCCCTGTTTTTCCATTATCCGTGAGCCGTAGGAAGAATAACTCCGTAGCCCTTGGAGTATCAGCACCCTTTGATCTTCGCTGGCCACAATGGGTTCCATACCACAAAATGACCATGAAGGTAGGGACATCCGTCTTTCCCATATTTCAGCCAAACATGAAGTAAGCATGCAGCGGATAGATCGATCACAGTAATGGTAGAGTGGCTGTTGAATAATGGCAGCGCATATTCTATCCACCAATAGATCCCTCCCTCTATGGCACAGCATTTT
>MCFE01000552.1:0-59217 GCA_002104905.1 Basidiobolus meristosporus CBS 931.73 | reverse complement strand
TTCTCAGGCTCCTTCATTGAGCTCACGATAGGGAGCACCAGCCCTATCCCCTCGAAGGTGAATGATGCGGTTCCCAAGAACAACCCAAAACTTTTGCTATTGAACATCTGAACTTCAGCCGGGCCAGCAGTAAAAAGAGCTCCAAGATCCATCATGTAGATGTAGCCGAGCCCAAACATGATGGCTATGTTAGCGATCAGTGCAGCATTGGAAAAGCTCTTCATTTTGCGCAAAAAAGAGAACGGAATGTAGACCAACAGTTGGAGCATAATCAAGGTATGCTCGGATACTTCGATCTGGCATTCCGACCAGGTTGATATAAGATCACTGATATTTTTGGCTACGAATATGAAGTAGGCACAGGTGAAGCCCATCTAAATAGAGTAGTAGGTGGGTTAGCTTGTGGATATATGCTAAGAATCGCTGCCTTCACATACCTGAGAGACCGCAATATCAGACAGAATGACGTATCTCAACCATTTTCCGTACAGTACTCCACCAATCTCACCAAAACCGCCTGGGACAATGGAGCGTACCTTGACCAATTTTAGAATAGAGACCAAGGAAAATTACCGACACCAGAATCAGAACAATGGAGGAGAACAGCAAGCCGCCATTGTAAAACGCTTTTGGTAAAAATAAAACACCAGTTCCGATGAAGGACTTCATCAACAAGAAGAACGTTTTGGATAGGGAAGCGTTCCCGGGAGGAACCACCTTTTGTGAAGACCTCCGTGGGATCAATGGAGTAGTAGAGCTTTGTCCTGGCCTGGACTCTCCTTCCTCCTCCTCCTCCTCTTCTTCTTCTTCCTCATCGCTGTCGCTTAGATTTTCGCCAGCGAAGTGATCATACAGAGACCAATAGTCCAAGAAGCTTCTTTCAACGACTTTTGGTGGCTCACGGCCCACAATTTTGGCTTGCTCAGCAATATAGCCTCTTCGAAAACCACCAGGTTCTTTTAAACTGGAAATCCTTTTGACTTCAGCCAGGCTAGGCACACAAGAAGAGCTTCGGGATCGGGTCAGTCCACCGCCCTCAAGGTTCTTGTAAATGTCATAAGTCACCGAGGCACCTGGATTGGTGAGATCGAGATCATTAGCAGTGATGTCAACACTTTCGTGCACACTTCCGGAAAAGCTAGACCCATCAGCAACTGATCTGTAATCCGGTATGGATATCACTGGACTGCCGAGTAGACTGGTATGTAAGGAACTCTCTTCAACAAGTGCTGAGGTATCTCTAGCTTTTGGCGGGATCATAACAGTATGGAATTAACGGAACAGATTTGAGAAAGCAACCTCAAAGAGCAGTCGTTAAAAATTCATTGGGTAGATATAATGTTGATCCTTAAAAAGAAGGGTAACTTTCAAATCAACAATTTCTAATCTGGACTGTCAAACTAGCATGCATCCTGCTCCTGTAAAATCAAGTATTCTTTCCAGTGATCCGATTCCAGAGAGTAGGATGACGAAGGTATGATGCAAATCAGGTTACCCAACGAGCTTCTCAGCTCTATACAGAGAGGAAAATCAATTAGTGTAATGCCTGCAACACTTGTGAGCTGCCTGCATTGTATTACTATTTATTGTTGTGAATCATGTGAGGAATGGTGCTCAAATCGAGAACTAGCCTTGACGCTGGGACCAAGGGGGCCCTCAAATGTGGGATTCTATGACGCCATACCGAATGATTAGGACGCTTGGATCGGATTAGACTAAACAACAAGATACTCAAGTTACTTTTTTCATGAGGAATCTAGGGCTGGTCCCTCTAGTCTTGGTAATTCCAAGTTAGAGCTACGTTTGCACACTCTGATATCTATGTACTTGGGCGTATTTTGTCCAATATCTGGTTAGTGTTGAGGTAGGTAAAAGCCTCGACATAATTGTCCATTTTCCTCTTGAAGTAACCTCTTTCGTATTCCCAGCATACTTTCTTCTACTTTTAGAGCTATTGTTGGCATTTGGATTCTCAATTGATTTCGAAGCGAGGTAATTCCCCCTACTGGCTATGTACTTTTGGTTCTATTGGCTGATGAAAAAACCCTGCAACAAGGTGATCGGTTATTCCTATCATATTATTAGGAGATGAGCTCGAAATCCAATCAATGGCTTTTCTCGCAGAATGACATGGCAAAAACACCAACTATACTTGATGGGATGCCTTGGGAAAATGAGCGGATTCTTCGTGCGAAAGGGGGCAATTTCATCATTAACGCAGGAATGACGCTCAAGCTTCCACCCACAACAATCTACACAGCCGGAATCTATTTCCAGCGGTTTTACATGCGGCACAGCTTTAGAACCTACCACCACTATGATCTGGCAGGAACGTGCCTATTTTTGGCATCCAAGGAAGAGGAAACGGGGCGTAGATTACGAGACGTGGTGACTATATCGGTGCGCAAAGCTCGTAAAGACGACGCGTACAAGGTGGACGAGAACTCGGATGATTTCCGTCGGTGGAAAGAGACCATTCTGTACCATGAAGAGCTGGTTTTGGAGACGTTGTGCTTCGATTTGAATTTGGAGCTACCATACAGCTTTTTATTTGAGATCCTTGCTCGGTGCGCTGCCACCCCAAAGCAGGCTTTGTCGGCAATTGCATTCACAAACGATTTCATCAAGACCCCTCTATGTCTGATGTACCCACCCCAAGTCCTGGCCGGGGTGTCGGTTTTCCTGAGCTCCCAAGTTATGCAGGAAACTCTGTTCGAGGTTAAAAGCGGGAAAGCTTGGTGGGAGATTTCAACTGCCGACACTGAACTGATACAGGATGCAGTCGAGACGCTCTACGTATCCGTGATGCCATAGTCCTGATGGATACCCATCTCCCATTCAAATGTCGACCAAATAGCAAATGTCACGCATATTTCGATGAGCCTATGGTGTGGTCTTCGATACGTTCACCCAGATATCAACGAGACTTTTATAAACCTTTTTTCGCGATACACATAGATTTGCCTTACCAAGTTACCAATGTGTTTGTTGTTTGCTGTCCTTCGCACGCAGAGGGATGTAAATAGAGACGTTACTTCTAATAAATGATTCCAGCCCCTAAGCCGTATTGGGATATCAATGGTTTATTGTAATATATCCAATCGAATCTTCAAGAATGCTATGTAATAGAGATTCCGAACGTCTAGTGACAAAAGCTAAGTACTGAAAGTGCAACAATGAAATGCATGGGTATAAACAGTTGGAGGTGGGCATGGTTTCTCTATGCCAAGGAGGTAGTGGAGCGGCCACTCTTGAGACTGATGAAGTCCCAACCTTGCTTTTTGCCGTCCTGTGTGCCGGTTTGGCGGTACTTCTTTCTCCCGTAGAAAACGATTCCTCCGATAGCAAGTACGCCAACCACTCCTCCCACTACTCCTCCGGCAATAGCTCCAGCATTACTCTTTTTGCCCGAAGATCCTCCGACCACTGGGATATTGATGGCACTGTACTCAGCCACCATGCATTGCGGGATTTGGTTACGACTGGCATCACAGGTAGCACTCTCAAGATTCGTTCTCTGGAATCCAGTGTTGAGCTTCATGAACCATCTAGGCGAGTATGTTGGCTGGTAATCACCATACTGCACCGAAATTAGGTCTGAATTAAATACTTGGGTGAGTTAAGGAATAGGCGAGACCGGACATGAACAATGGATACCTTGGATGGCAAGATCAGGGCGACTTGGTGCGACTTGATCCCAATCTAATGATTCAGAGGTCAGTCAGTACATATCGTAGAAAACCAAAGCCAAGACAAGCGCAGTACCAGATACGATGGTTTTGTTGGCATTGACGATCAGTTTGTCAGTTCGGTAAAGGTTGTTGAGATACGGCTTGTCTTTCGCATCGATGCCATATTTAGTGAGCCAGGTGCTCATGCTGATATCATCCAACAATGTTTCATCTACAGCAAGTGGGGTATCTCCCATCTCCTTTTGAAAGGTGGCCACGTCGCCGATTGGATTTTGAGATGGTTTGACTGGCTTTCCAGCTGATAAATTCGCGGTTAGTATTTCTGCGTTCGGACAATGGTGGGTGGATGCTTTCATACCTGCATCGTTGATCAAGTTCTCGTAGTAGAAGCTGTTCTTGAACGTGTATTTGCCATTTACAAGTTGGATCCACGCGATGCTTTGCTTATTGACTTTACTGAGATTGCTCCTGTGACAAAGGTAGCTGCTTTCGATTTGACGATAGATCTCTTCCGCCTCTTTATCGAGATTCAGAATCGCACCCACGAAAAGAATCCATTGTGCTTTCTACAGAAGATGGTTTAGCGCTTTCCTTGGGCTATGAAATGGCCGTATTTTACCTGCAAAGGCGTCATGTTGTCATCTAGAGCGAAGGCCACCGTGTTGGGCTGACTTAAATTCTCGGAGAATGTCAATTCTGCGCTGCCGGTTGCTCGTGACAGGCTTGCTCTCACGCAGGCGGAAGTGACTTGGTTGGCTACATCCGGGGCGGTTATGGCAACAATTCTTTGCTCAACACCAAGGAGCTAGAAAGAAACTCACATTAAAATCGGCGAAACTGCTATGAATGGGGAGAACAGCCTACCTCAAGGAAGCCGATGGTCTTCAAGTTAGCACTGATAGAGCCCAACTTGTTTAACGAAACAAAATGTTCCGCATTGCCGGTGTTCTCGTTGCAATCGACTCGATATGAGACTTTGTTGTTGTTGTTGGTGACAATCTTGTAGCTGGGAAAATATTCCACACTGAAGGAAGAAATCGGCTTCAACAGGTCCGCGCTTATTTGCTCCGGAAATTTGTTGTCCCCAGCTACGGAACAACTGTTCGCAGCTTCGCTGCCAAGAGTCAGAGATAGGGTTACAAGGAGGGTAGTAAGAAGTTTACGCATTATAGGAGTTAAGGGTGGATAGAAGCCAAAGTGTACCATGCAATTTATAACTTGAAGCAAGTTTTTCCACCTCCAGATTTTTATTTGATTCTCCGAAATTTTCTCAATATATCCAATTGAAACGGGATTTAACTTTTTGCTGGAGGGTACTCTTAACAATGTTTGAGTTGGTCAGATCGTCACATCAAAATGGTGGAATAATCCACTTTCGGCCAGAGTGTGATATATCTATGGTTATACTCTCCCTTTTAATCATGCCCATATATAGGCTAACATATCGATGGTTGGGAAGATGGCTCGCCGGAAGGCTATTGGCTATACGCATGGTTCTACGCTGTTGGGATGACCGGATTAGAATACAGTCTAGTACTGGCGTGTTACACGAGAATAATCCTTTTCCGAGACAGTCTTTCCTGAACAAGTTTGCCCGACCATTCAAAATACTGCCTGTATCATTGCGATGTGATTAATATGCGAGTTTCAAGCCTTTCTTGATACCTATGATTGACAGCATGATGACCTAAGCCTCAATACGTAGCTGCAGTCCGTTGATTTCATGCCATTTCCACTTCATGCTGCTGAAATAAACCATCCTTTACCAAGTTATGTTTCGTCAAGGCCTCCAGAAAGTCCAGACCCCCCTCCAGCAAACCAAGAGGTTTTTTTCCCCAGCAAAATGTGCACAAACACGCCAGCAGGCTCCAGCTCCCTTGTCTTCCCTTGGCCATAAACCCTTCTTCCAGTCTCTTTGGTTTAAGCTAGCCTCCGCTTCAGTACTCGGAGTGGGACTTCTTGCTTACTTCCTTGAACACAAACGGCCCATGCTCAATGTCAAGACTTACCTGGAACAAGGGCCAGCGGCTGTGCCAATAGTGCATCGGCAAGAGCAAGCTAAGCCACGTTTAGTCGTTCTAGGCTCCGGCTGGGGGGTAAGTCGATTTCCGTCAGTCTTTGGGAGAAACGACTGAAGCTAAAGCGTGCTCACTCTCAACCCATAGGCTATATCTCTTTTGAAGGAATTGGACACGGAGAAATACGACGTAACAGTTGTCTCCCCCAATAACTACTTTCTTTTCACTCCTCTCCTGCCGAGCGCTACGGTCGGAACTCTAGAGCTACGGTAAGTGGGACGCCGCGAACCCTGGGCGCAAACAAGTATGCTTATACCTCCCTTCAGTTCTTTGGTTGAGCCGGTACGCAAAATCATTCAACCTCTCAAGGCATTATTCGTTCAGGTAGGGGAGCCGACCCATCGATTCCATATCAAGCCAACTAATGCGCATTCAGGCCGAGGCACAGGATATTCTCTATGACAGTAAGATGGTCCTGGCCAAGGGTGTTGACGGGAAAGAGTTTTACCTTCCGTATGATAAGGCAAGTTGATCTTAGTTGCCGCGACATTTCACCAATGACGTACTCACCCCCGTGAAAGTTGGTGATTGCAGTCGGCTCCCAGAGTATGACATTTGGAGTGGAGGGGATCGAGCACTGTAACTTTCTAAAGAACATTGACGACGCGCGCGACCTGAAAAAGAGAATCATGAGCAATTTCGAAAAAGCCGCCTTGCCAACCACCTCAGACGAGGAGAAAAGACGGCTGCTTAGCTTCGTTATATGCGGCGGAGGTATTTGGTGTGTAGGCGGAATTTAAACCACCGGTGCTCACTTTTGTTGCTGTAGGGCCTACCGGGGTCGAATTTGCCGCAGAGCTGTACGATTTTGTCGAGGAGGATCTAGTGAGCTATGTATGGGTTTGCATGCTTCGTCGAAAGTGTCCGGCATCTAACCACCTCCTTTTAGTTCGCGCCTGAGTTGAAGGAAAAAGTCCAAATCACAGTCATCCAGTCGCGTGACCACATCCTCAACACTTACGATGAGAAGATATCTACCTACACAGAGAAGCACTTTCAGCGCAGTGGTATCAACGTCATAACGCTGGCCCGCGTGAAATCTGTTCATGAAGATCACATAGTCTACACACTAAAGCAGAAGGATGGCACAACTGTTCAAAAGACCTTGCCATTTGGTGTGTGTCTCTGGTCTACAGGAATTGGTAGGAATCAGCGCCCATATGGTTGACACTTTATGCACATACTCACGCTCCGTTGCAGATATGAAGCCCATCACCAGGAGGCTTTGTGAGAGCTTGGAGGCGCAAAAAAACAAGCGAGCACTCGAGACTGACAATCGGCTCCGTGTCAAGGGCATTCCCGATGGCTCGGTATACGCTTTGGGCGATTGTAGCACTGTAGAGAACCCAAATTTCGTCGAGCACATGATAGAATATTTCGAAGCGGCCGACAGGAATCATTCGGGAACCATCGATTTCGAGGAGTTCCGCTTGATGGCTGAGGAAATGAGTGTGAAGCACCCCCAGACGCGAGCACATCTGCTCAAGTTGCGCGACCTCTTCAATGAGTACGACGAGGATGAATCTGGGGAGTTGGATCTCGACGAGCTGAAGAAGCTACTTCAGTACGTGGATTCCAAGTTGACGACTCTCCCTGCTACTGCACAAGTAGCAAGTCAGCAGGGGAAGTACATGGCTCGGAAATTAAATTCGCTGGCCTCACGCGCCGACAACGCCCCATTTGGTGTCGAGGCTGACGATCAATATCCGCCTTTCCACTACTCACACTTGGGCTCTCTAGCCTATATTGGCGGCTCGGCGGTGGCAGATTTTGGTCAAGGCCATCACATCAGCGGATTTGGTGCGGTGTACTTGTGGCGCAGTATCTACTGGAGTGAACAGGTGTCCACACGAACCAGACTTCTTCTATCTATGGACTGGACCAAGCGAGCTCTATTTGGTCGCGATTTGTCGAAGATTTGAAGAAGGCGGCTTTTATTCTAAACAAGCGATGCCTGTTATATATATTTCAATAAACTGATGTTCTAGTTCCCTTTTCTGCGAATCTATCCGTATTACAATTCCCATCATTAATCCCCCATTATTTGTTCTATTTACTAATCAACATGCTATTCACCAAGAGAATGCGAGACCCGACATGAAGACGGTGGCTTGAGGATGATTTCTGTGTGAGAACGTATTAGCTTACCAGATGTGGAAATTTGTTGGAAGACTGGATGTACTTACCCTCGCACAAATCTTTGAGACAATGACTACAATCCAAGGCTGGCTTGTTACAGCCGCAGCCACATGTTCGAATCCCATCTGTGTCCGTGTAGAAGGTTGGGTTTTCTGGGTCGAAACAGCAGCTACAGCCGCTGGAATTTTTCTTGTCACTGCCCCCACAACATGAGTTGGAAGCAACGGTGTCCTTCTTAGAGTCTTTATCATCGCTACGACTTGCGCAGCAATTTTTCACCGGTGCAGCCTCGACCTTGGGCTTTTTGCTGGGTTGACCAATCTCATCTTGGGGTTGGCAGCAGGTTTTACCTGGCTGAACACTGTTATACACCATTTGTATGAGTCGGCTATTGTCAACGGAGTCAAGATCATCAAGATTAGCCTCCTTAGCGGATCGCTTGGGATAAGTTGGATTAGAATTCATCGCTTGATCGTTTGAAGAGCCATGAGCTATTGGATCTTGATCGAGTGGGGGATGAGGGAGTTTATCTGCTGATGTACAGTCGGATTCGTTGGTGTCAAGGGTTGGGTTTATATTGTTGGGCGGCTTAGATGATTTTCCGCAACATTTGGTACTACAGGATTTGCACTTCACACCACATGAGCTACCACACTGCAAATTGAGTTCAAGTGCTTCCATATCAATTCCAGTCCCAACAAACTCGGCAAAGAAGGTGTATTTGTCTGGAATGCTCAAACATGTACATCCATAGCCTTCGCCGCAACGACAGGGGTTCATCAACGATTCCACTATGGGCGAAACGGTTACTCATAAAACACCTCGGATGCATTTCGATATGTTGGAACTTACAGGCTATTTTGTGATTGGTCTCTTGTTTACGAACGCTCTGCTGCAAACTCGTGATGAGCTTAGCTCTTTCCGACTCTGTTTTGAGTTAAAGGGAAGCTTTGTTAATGTATGGACAACGTCGTCTATTACGGTACCACTCACTTTTAGGGTCGATTTTAGTTGTCTCAACTTCAGACGCACTTGGAGGTTCCTCTTGGGATTCTTTTTTCCGGGAGCAGCAGCTGGGTGGCTGTGTACTTGTAATTGTCGTGTCATTTTGACCAACTGTCGGCTCCACTTTTTTTGTCAAACCGTTATTTGGCCTGGCCTCACTTGGCTCTTTGTTTTTTGCAGACGAACAGCAGCTGGTATTAGATGGGAGAGCTATGTTTGGTTGAGAATGGGTGGGTTCACGATGGTCCGCAGTCTCTGACCGGGATTTGCAACCTGACTTGCAAGATTTGCACTTGGTCGAGCACGAGTTTGCGTTGTCTAAAGTGGCTTTAATAGAAGCCGAGTCCATACCAGCGGCAATCATGTCGGAGTAAAAGCCTTCGTCGACGGTGCAACACCTACAAGGAAAACCTTCGGAGCAGCGGCAAGGATTCAGAAGGGAAGTGACTAAATCAAACCAGAATTTAACACAACCGCACTCACGGCAACTGTCAAAACGACGGGAATGCAAACCCTGGAATTTCTCGTTCTTTTTCAAGCCTTTGGTTGTCTTTTCCAAATCCAAGGTGATCTTTCCCGGTTCGGGTTTATCTATAGGAAGTGTCCGGCTAACGTCAGCTCAAGTGTTCAAGAGATTTTTTCGGGGGAGGGGAAGAGTTGTATGGGAAATACCTTCCAGCTCGGCTTTGACACATATACATTTGACGTGGATCTTTTTGGTTTTTCTCAGCTCACGACAATGTTCGCATTGGGTAACCGGTCGACCTTTCTTTTTGATCTCGAAGAGTTGTCGTTTCAGATGGCTACAGGACGACGAGCGGTGACCTCGAATACATGTTTCGCACGCATATTTAATCCCATTGATAAGGACCATTGGCAATATGGTTGTTTAAAGAATAATCGCATACAATGACAGGCAATGCCAAGTGATTTGGGAAGAGTACAAAAAGTCGGAAATGGAGACACTTATCGATCAGTTTGTTCGTATCACCTGTTTGTCATCGCAGCCAACTTATCATCATAACTTATGGTGAATCTAAAGCATATTACTAATATTGTTTACACACAAATCGCTCATCTAAGAACCTTTTTCATCAAGCCACTGTAATTTGGCTATTTTCTGTGGTTTGGAAGAATCGGATCATCCGGATATAGAGGCTATCTTGAAAATCACTCATTGCACCCAGAATATTGGCAGCGAATGAAGGGGTATCTAACTCAATTCGGCTGGCCTATGAGCTGCTTTAGCCATTGGTCTGATTGATTCTTCGTTCGCTTCCGAATATTCCCGGCATTAGAGTTATCTTCGGCTTGGCATAGTAGTACAGCAATATCTTCAACTACTGAAATGAGCAGCAATCAGGTTGTCCATGGGAACCATATGTCCAAACTTTATCTTATTAGCTCTATTTAGACTAGGCTAGTAGTGGTATTGAATATTGCAAGTTAAGGTTTCGGAATGGGTTAAATTCAACGAGCTCTATGGAACCTTCCGCATCTTTGTCAAAGAGCCGAGCTGTACAATGGTGGGCTTTTGGCACAAGCACCAATGTGGGCAGATATTTGGTTGAATCGGGATGATTAATTTATATTGTTGTTTGGCAATTTATACATTGTGATGGTGGAAGTCAGCCTTACTATATTACAATGATGCGTGTCTGGGAAATGTTGGTGTCACGACGATAATCTAAATATCCCGTCATACGTACCAACTCTTTCGCTGGAGTTCCGCCTCAATGAGGGGTCATGGGTTGGATTCTACTGCGAAAAGTAGCTTGAATGACGATGCTGCGAGGCATCACTTGGTGAGGAAGGTGCTGAATGAAATCCACTATGTGCTGGCATGGGTGGGGCCAGGCCGGGGTTTGGTAATGAAACGTTGGGAATGGACATATGCCGAGTGTGGTAGTGGTTGTGCATCATGCTATCAGGCTGGGAATCAATGGTTGCCTGGCCCATAGATATCGGTGGGGTAGAAGGGTGCGAGTAAAATTGGCTAGGAAGAGAAAGGTGTCGAGGCTTATCAAAATAGCTGGCTGACGATGGCGAGGGGTATCCTGTAGGCGAAGTCATGTGTATTTGATCGCCTGGACTGGCAGGAAGCCCATAGGACGCTGTAAAAGGGGCCTTTGGCTCCTGCACCCAGCCAGCCGATAGAGTAGGCTGGAATTGGGAAGTGTTCTGACCATTCGAGTTTACGATGATGGTGGGCGGCTTTTTGGAGGGATCAAGGCGGGGCACTAGTGTTTGTGGGTTTTTCAAGGTTTCATTTTCGCTGCGTAAGTTATGAGCCTCTACCTGAAGCTCCTTGATGTACTCGATGGCTAGACGAAGTACGTTACTCCGGGCGAATTTGTCTTGTTGTGCGTTGGGAATGATCTCGGACAATTCTTCGATCGCGCTGTTGATCATATCGCGTCTTCTACGCTCAACACGGTTATGCTGGGCTCTTCTCTTCTGCAGCCGTTCGATGGCGGTTTTGCTGTCGATATCGTCGCGGTTCAGAAGATTCACCCCTTGGACCTTGTATATCTCCCGCTTGCGGGATTCTTTGGTTTTGTACAGCTTCTCCGGGTTGAACTCGCGGATGGAGTCTTCAAATAGGTAGCCTTTCAGTTTTCGACTGATGATTTTGCTTTGTAGCGAGTTCTTGTCGGCTGGCGGCTTGGCTGAGGCTGGACTGCTTATCGAGTTCATGTTGTTGACTGGAGGGGGTGGAGTGGCGGTTTGCATATAATTCACTGCTGGCAGTGAGGTACTATGGGTGGCTTGAATATACTGTGTGGGACTATTTGCAGAGTTAGCGGGAAAGCTCATACTAGCCAAATAGAGGAGGAGTCGAGGGAATGAGCAGGAGTGGCGAAGAGTGATTAGAACTAGTTATGAGCTATTCGGCTAGGAAAGAAGCGTCCTTTTAAGCATTATCGAGGGTGTGGCATCTGGCGCTAGTTATCATATGTTTTAAGAAAAATTACTTTGGCAATTTACCAAAACTGGACCTAGCAAAACGGTTTAAGATAAAGTTGGTATTTGAGATGTTCCAGAATCAATTAATCGTCTATTTGTACCGTGAAATGATTCCTATTTGATTGTAAATGAAGTTAGTGTCAGCTGGTGTCGATCAGGCGAAATAGCCAATTGATCCATCGCGTGTTTTCAACGAAGCTTCGCGATGGCCGAACTTGGACCAATCCCTGGGTGCGATTGACACTGTGATGATTTAAAATGCAATATTTCCCGAACAAGCGATGCCTCTATTGGATAAATGAGCAGTACAGGGGACCAATACCTTAAATGCCATAACCACGGAGATCCAGGTTATTTTGGCGGTGTGGTGGTGTGGTGGTTTGGACAAACCTAATTGTTGAATTCGGTTTCAAACCCAAACCGTAGAAAAAGGAAAGGGCTTTGATAAAAATCCTCTGATTTGGGCCCTGTTCTTTCGGCGGTGCGACCGACGGAAAGTTCGATGAATATTCAGCGTTTCCTAAACCATCTTCCTTCGAGACCTGGGGAAGGGCGACCCACGAAACCCGGAACTTCCATTCGCACAACGGTGTTCTCATGCGCCATGTAATCAGTGGATGGGCCCTATTTTGAAATGGCACTTTTGCCTGAATCGGCCCTGGTAACACATGCTGATGCGTTTTAAATTAAGAAATGATTACCACCAACGTCCCTCCAGACACCTATGAGAGCGCTGTTACCATTATCATCGGTAATTATTGACTTAACAAGCCTTGGAGGGTTGATTGGTGTGGGTGGTAGTGCGGACAATCATGAGTTTGTCTAGAGCGTACGTGGCATTCCCATTCTGAAAAATAAACTTTACGCACCGACTGTTTTCGGCTTGATTAGTGGAATATTCAGGGTCCCGAGTCCGTTCATTGCTCTACCCCTTGTTCTCCCTTCTCTTGATGGTCTGATATGCCATGGGGACAGTCCTTCGAATTTCACGAAGGTAAACAAGAGTTCTCGCATACGCTATTATGAACCATCCCCTGTGATATGTCGGTCTCCATCGTGCGCTTAAGGTTGATTTGGACATACACACACCGGAGGGGTGTTCGATGACTATGAAGTTCTAGTCGAACACTCATCAAATATCTCCTAATCCTTGTTTCCATCGGCTGAATGGCTGAATGCTAAAATAATCATTTCATTGCCAAGCTTTACTGAGGGCATGGGCCTGTCATCATACAGCAATTTATTCCCTTTTGGGACAACCTTACCTTATCCGGATTTGTGAGCGTCGAAACCAAACTCCCCAACCCATTGCATTGAAGACATACTTCACAACCCAACATATAATCGTCAAGTTGTTTGGACGTTCTGCACAGTTTCCAGCGCTTGTGCTTTCTTAGAATGATCAGCAAACCTGTTCTCAAACTCCGTGGTGGCTCCATTCTCATGCAGCAAGTGTTTTGTGCGGCACCTGATGCTTCATATCTCATCATTTCCTAATTAGTAGATGAAGCTGAATTTGGACTGGCCGATCCACCTGACGATTCCCAAAACTGTCAACATAGCAATGATATTTAGTGAGCCATTCTGGAGCTGAATCCCGTCTTACACGGTGGAGGTTTCTTACGAAATGTAAAGGCTCGAAGTCCTCAATTTCGTTGCTCCTTGTGAAGTATCCCAAACCTCTCTCTACATCAGGGGAATGGTTTCAAGAATGTGTAATGAATCTAGGATCGTTATTCCTATGCGGGAGCCTTTGCAAACTTTGAGCAACCATTCTTCGTCAGCCAAACAACACAAGAGGAATTGGGGACTCATATAGGGCCATATTTGACTGTGAATAATTCGATCGCTCCAAATCATTCATGTATCATCACATTATATCTCGTCATTTTGGTACAAGCCATCGGTGATTTTGTCCAAATACTTGGAGCTATTGGGGAATACCCCAGGCTCTGCCCGCACTTCACCTTGACTTTCTTTAACACATTTGCATGGTTGAATTTTCAATCCAGTTTCCATTGATCTATGGCCCGGAAGACATGCAAGGTGAATTCTTAGGACTATAGATGTCCTAGGAATGAGCAGCAGCTCCAAATTGATCCAAAGCCTCCGAACTCTGGACGCATCTTCAAACCCTAAAAGCATATATATAATCATTCTTGTAAACTGGCATTTATAGAATAGGTTCTTTATTCATATCCCAAGAATTTGGATTCCACTTGGTGATACAGCATTATGCAATTTTCAAGCTTCTCTATTGAAAGTGCTACAGTAGGCTGCCGTTCCCTATGAAAATAATGCAATCCGGATCAGACCCTCGGGATCCCACCAAGACACTATCAAAACACCTTTTTGCCTCCCCCATACCCTTTATGTATTGTACTATGAAATCATTCCTCTTTATCATTTTACCCGCTACTACCATGGGTACTCCGCTTACATTTTGAACCAAAGAATACTTTGGCCTCTTGCTTATCAATCCGAGCATATGCACTCACCTACTGCCACTGACATACTTGTAACACCTGAGATTGTTAGTTTTTCAGTGTAATACTTGTAAGGTTGCTGTATGCCTTGTATTGTTTAGAGCACCTACTTCTTGTAAGCATATGCCCTGTTACTACCACTTTTGACCTGAGTGTCACTTGGATAATTGCAAAACATTGTTACAGTCTTGATGATATTGGAGTTGATTGATATAACAAATTGGTAATACATTTCTCACTTAATGATATATTGTGTAGAAAAAGGTATTTAAGAATTAAATGTTTGTTTCAAGAAATATCATGAGATATGCTTAGGAATGTCCTAAGTACATGTACACAAAGCTTGTTGCTCATTGCACAGCTCTGATATTTCTCATATCCTGAATACCACATATTTTAGTATAATTTTCCAAATAAATCCAAATAAAGATCTTGGGCAGATGTTCTTGTTGTAAGAGTCTTGGAGATATTGGAAGTGATTGGGAGGACAAGTAGATTATGTGGTTTTCACTTAATGATTTACTGAATGTAAAAGTAGTATTTATACTTTTACCTGGTCTTGGCATTACAAACACGTAGAATAGATTGAGGAAGGTCCCAAGAACATGTGTGCAAAGTTTGGGGCTGTTTGGACAACTTTGAGAATTCTCATGTTCTGGGTACCTGGTATTTTGGTGAATATATTTTAAGTAAATCCCGACAAGGAATTTGGTCAGTATTCTCTAGGATCTGAAGGTAATGATCTAAGTAACTAAGTTAGGTGAATATTTAGGTGGAAATACAAATTTTTACAACACTCCCACTCAGCTAAATGTTCATACTGACTAGTCCTAATTTTGACCTAGGATATTCAAACTTGTCTCTAGCTAATGGTTTGATAAATATGTCTGCATTAATTTCATCTGTAGGACAGTAAGCTAAGCTAGCTAAGTTATTCTCTATAGCTTCACATATGAAATGATGTCTAATATATATGTGCTTGGTTCTAGCATGAAAAGTTGGATTTCTACCTAATTGTATACATCCTTGATTATCTTGAAATAAAGTAATAGGCATTTTTTGACATAAGCCTAAATCTGTAAAAAGCTTTCTTAACCACATTGCTTCTTTTGTAGCCTCACAGGCTGCCATATACTCTGCCTCTGTGGTGGAAAGTGCTATGGTTGGTTACTCTCTTGAATTCCATGAAATTGCTCCTTTACAGTAAAGAAAGGTGTATCCTGTGGTGGATCTTCTGTCTTCTAAATTTTGTCCCCAATCTGCATCAGAGTATCCCACAAGATCTTGTTCTGAGTCCATATAAGTGTATCTTAAGCAAATATCAGCAGTTCCTTTTAGGTATCTAAAAATCCGCTTAACTGCTGCAATATGATCAGATCCATAGTTCTGATTATGTTGGCTGACAACTCCCACTGAATACAAGATATCTGGACATGTTCCAAGCATGATATACATCAGACTGCCGGCCATAGATTGATAAGGAAAGTCAGGGCTTTCAGATGGCACCAAGCTCTCTTGATTTAGTTGAGTTTTGACCAAGTTAAGGTTTGTGTCCATTGGGGTAGCTGCCGGTTTACAGTCTTCCATTTGGTACTTCTTTAGTATATCTTGAATATACTTGGACTGACTTAGGGTAATAGTCTGGGTACTTCTGTCTATGGAGAACTTAATCCCTAAGTAGTAACTAAGTTCTCCTAGATCAGACATCTTGAACTCCTTAGATAGGCTGGATTTAGTCTCTTACAATGTTTCTAGGTTATTGGCGGCTATAATAAGATCATCAACATATAGAGCTAATAGAACTGGATTTGCTCTATCTGGCTTATAGTATATACTATAGTCAGCATTACTTCTTTTGAAACTCAAAGATTCCAGATAAGAATCTATCTTGCAATTCCAGGCTCTTGGTGATTGTTTGAGACCATATAGTGACTTTTTAAGCTTGCAGACCAAATGGGGGTTATCTTGGTCAACAAACCCATCAGGCTGGTCCATATACATGTCCTCATCAAGTTCTCCATTCAAAAATGCAGTTTTTACATCCATTTGATGAATAAAAAACTTATATTTTGCTGCAATAGCCAATATTAATCTGATGGAATTAAACTTGGCTACCGGTGCAAAGGTCTCAGTATAGTCAAGTCCTTTTGTTTGAGAGTATCCTTTGGCTACAAGTCTTGCTTTGTATCTTTCAATTGTACCATCAGCCTTGTATTTTGTCTTGAAGACCCACCTGCATCCAATTGATTTTTGGTTGATTGGTAATTTGACTAAGTCCCAAGTTTGATTTTCCATCAGGGCCTGATATTCCTCACTCATTGCAGTAGCCCAAAAATATGCATTTAAACTTTTTTGCTCAAGTTTTGACTGATTTCCGGCCAGTTTTTTGGCATATGCTGTACACCCAAATATTCTTAGATGTTCTGCACTTGGTCTGTATCCATACCATGCTTCAAATGGAGTAGAATCACAAAGTATTCTGTTATAACTCCTATTTTTAAGATATACAGCAGTGGCAACTGATTCCGCCCAAAAATCATAGGATAATTTTTGATCATGGATCATAGATCTTGCCATATCAATTATTGATCCGTTAGCTTGCTCTGCTACTCCATTTTGCTGTGGGGAGTATGGTACAGTAGTTTCTTGCTTTATCCCATGAATTTTGCAGCAGTGGATGAAGAGTTTTGAGGTATATTCTCCACCATAGTCAGAGCGTATTTTCTTGATTTTTTCACCAGTTTCTCTCTCCACCATGGCTTTAAACTCCCCAAACTTAGACAGAGCTTCTTCCTTTCTCTCCATGAAGTAGACCCATGTGTATCTTGTATAATCATCAATAAAAGTGACTGAATACTTCATCCCGCCTAAGGATAAATTTTGCATAGGTCCACACAGATCTGAGTGAATAAGATCCAATTTTTTCTTAGTTTTGATTAACCCAGAGCTCTTGAACGGTTGTCTGGCTTGTTTCCCATATATGCAGGCTTTGCAGTGCTCCAAATTAGCTGGGGGATCAATTTTCACTCCAGAAATTAGCTGATCTTTGATCATTTTACGCAAATGATCAAAATTGATGTGTCCAAATCTCCTGTGCCAAAGCATTGGTGTTTCTTCATTTAAGTTACTTATATTGGCTTCCAGATATGATGGAATATAAGTCAACTTGTATAGATTCTGATCTCTGATGCCCAAAGCAATATGGGCACCATTTTGATCAGTGATCCTGCATCCAGAATTGTCAAAACTGAAACTAAGTCCTTCTGCTGTGGCCTTGCTTACAGAGAGTAGGTACTTGGCTATTTCTGGTACATAGAGTACTTCTTTAAAGGTCAGTGTATAGCTTCCTTCACTGCTTCTAAGGTTTACTTGGATAGTTCCTTCTCCCACTGCATCAAGTGTTCTATTGTTGCCCATGAAAACCTTTTAAGTGGAATTTCTTGATATTGGGTAAAAAGTTCTTTTTGGTGTGTAAAGTGTTGAGAAGCTCCAGAGTCAATATACCACATCTGAGAATCATTGTTTGTGGTCATATTTAGTGCAGATATGAATAGTCTATCTTCAGTTGTTGCAGCATTTCCATATTCAGGCTTCTTTTGCTGATAATCTCTCTATTTGAGACACCGGTCTGATGTGTGTCCTTTCCTTTTTCAGTAGTTGCAAAATAGGTTGCTGTTGCCTTTGTTGGGTCTTGGGTACCTCCTTTGTTGGTTATCATTGCTTATTAAAGCATTTTCTTCTTCCTTCTTATTGGTGCTTGATTTTCTTAATTCTTCATCCAGGAGCCTTCCATATACGTAATTTAAGGTCAAATCTTCAGTTCTGGACTCTAGGGCTGATACAAGGCCCTGAAACTCATATGTCAGGCTATTCAGGATGGTAACTATCACATCCTCATCAGTAGTTGGTACACCCACAGATTCCATCTCATCTACCACCAGGGTAATTCTGTTAATTAGATTTTTCATTTCTTCTCCTGGCAGCATCTTTGTAGTAAAGAATTTTTGTCTCAGATACATTTTCTTGGCAGCTGAACATGACTGGTAGGTGTCTTCTAATGCTTTCCAGGCATTCTTTGCCGTTTTTGCTCTTGAGCATTGAGTTAGCAAATGTCCTTGACATTAAGGCAAATGCAGTTAAAGGCACTTTGTTCTTTCTTCTGGTACTTTAAGGCTTCCTCTTCCACGTTTTTAGGAGGGCATTCTCCTCCCATGACAATATCCCAAAGGCCTCTTTCTTGTAGCAGCATCTTTATCTTCACCTTCCACACTTGGTAGTTAGAGCCATCCAACTTTTCAGCAGAGGGGAAAATTCCAGTAATAGCAGTAGTAGACATTGCAGAGAGTGACAGCTTGGGGCGCATAACCTGTTGTAAGCATCTTGGAGATATTGGAAGTGATTGGGGGGACAAGTAGATTATGTGGTTTTCACTTAATGATTTACTGAATGTAAAAGTAGTTTTTATACTTTTACCTGGTCTTGGCATTACAAACACGTAGAATAGATTAAGGAAGGTCCCAAGAGCATGTGTGCAAAGTTTGGGGCTGTTTAGATAACTTTGAGAATTTCCATGTTCTAGGTACTTGGTATTTTAGTGAAAATATTCTAAGTAAATCCCAACAAGGAATTTGGTCAGTATTCTCTAGGATTTGAAGGTAATGATCTAAGTGACTAAGTTAGGTGAATATTTAGGTGGAAATACAAGTTTTTACAACAGTTCTAAGAGTTGTGGACTGTGCTCCAGATGAGTTTGTAGCATGGCTTACTCCACTCCTTTTGCTTGGTACATTGCAAATATAGAACCATGCTTTCCATTTGGGAATCTCCTGTGTTGTAAGAGTTTTGAAGATTTGGAAATGATTGGGAGAACAAGTAGTTTATGTTGCAAAAGCTTGTAAATCCACCTCAGTATTCACCTAACTTGGACAATTAGATCATTTCCCACAAGTCTTAAACAATTCCAACCAAATTCCTTATTGGGATTTACTTAGAATATCTGTACCAAAACAGCAGGTATCTGGTGCATGGATTTTGCAAAGGTGTCCAAACAGCCCCAAGCCTTGCACACATATTCTTGGGCCCTTTTATGCATATTCTGCATATTTTTTTGTAAGGGCTATGTAAAATTATAAACACTGCTTTTCCATTCAATCAATTGTCAAGTGAAAGCCAAATTATCCACTTTTTCTCCAGGACACTTACAATATCCCCAAGACTCTTACAACAGGCTACAAGCTCCAAGCTATTGCTCTCTGCAATGCCATGGCTCCTATTACTGGAATTTTTCCCTCTGCAGAAAAGTTAGATGGATCTAACTACCAAGTCTGGAGGGTGAAGCTGAAGATGTTCCTACAGGAATATCTATTCATAACAGAATGTGGCCTTTGGGATATTGTTATGGAAGAATAATGCCCCCCTAGTAGCATGGGAGAAGATGCATGAAAGTACCAGACAAGAAATCAAAGTGGCTTTGACTGCATTTACCTTAATGTTAGAGACAAATTGCTGATTCAATGCTCAAGAGCAAAATGGTCAAGAGTGCCTGGAAGGCATTAGATGTTGTTGCAAGAGTCTTAGAGATATTGGACGTGATTTGGAGAATAAGAAGATAATGTGGTTTTCACTCAGTGATTCATTGAATGTAGAAGTAGTGTTCATACTTTTACATGCTCTTGGCATAACAAACACATGGCATTAGCTTTAGAAGGTCCCAAAAGTGTTGTAAGAGTCTTGGAGATACTGAAAGTGATTGAGAGAACAAGTAGATTATGTGGTTTTCACTTAATGATTTATTGAATGCAAAAGCAGTATTTATACTTTTACCTGGTCTTAGCATTACAAACACATAGAATAGGCTAAGAATGGTCCCAAGAGCATGTGTGCAAAGTTTGGGGCTGTTTGGACAACTTTGAGAATTTTCATGTTCTAGGTACTTGGTATTTTGGTGAAAATATTCTAAGTAAATCCCAACATGGAATTTTGGTCAGTATTCTCTAGGATTTGAAGGTGATGATCTAAGTGACTAAGTTAGGTGAATATTTAGGTGGAAATACAAATTTTTACAACACTCCCACTCAGCTAAATGTTCATACCAACTAGTCCTAATTTTGACCTAAGATATTCAAACTTGTCTCTAGCTAATGATTTGGTAAATATGTCTGCAATCATTTCATCTGCAGGACAGTAAACTAAGATAACCAAGTTATTCTCTATAGCTTCACATATGAAATGATGTCTAATATCTATGTGCTTGGTTCTAGCATGAAAAGTTGGATTTCTACCTAATTGAATACATCCTTGACTATCTTGAAATAAAGTAATAGGAGTTTTTTGACATAGGCCTAAATCTGTAAAAAGCTTTCTTAACCACATTGCTTCTTTTGTAGCTTCAAAGGCTGCCATATACTCTGCTTCTGTGGTGGAAAGTGCTACGGTTGGTTGCTTTCTTGAATTCTGTGATATTACTCCTTTACAGTAAAGAAAGGTGTATCCTGTGGTGGATCTTCTGTCTTCCAAATTTCATCCCCAATCAGCATCAGAGTATCCCACAAGATCCTGTTCCAAATCCTTATAAGTGTATTGTAAGCAGATATCATCAGTTCCTTTTAGGTATCTAAAAATCCGCTTAACTGCTGCAATATGATCAGATCCATAGTTCTGATTATATTGGCTGACAACTCCTACTGATTATGAGATATCTGGACATGTTCCAAGCATGATATACATCAGACTGCCAACCATAGATTGATAAGGAAAGTCAGGGCTTTCAGATGGCACCAAGCTCTCTTGATTTAGTTGAGTTTTGACCAAGTTAAGGTTTGTCTCCATTGGGGTAGCTGCCAGTTTACAGTCTTCCATTTTGTACTTCTTTAGTATATCTTGAATATACTTGGATTGGCTTAGGGTAATAGTCTGGGTACTTCTGTCTATGGAGAACTAAATCCCTAAGTAGTAACTAAGTTCTCCTAAATCAGACATCTTGAACTCCTTAGATAGGCTGGATTTAGTCTTTTCCAATGTTTCTAGGTTATTGGCGGCTATAATAAGATCATTCACATATAGAGCTAATAGAATTGGATTTGCTCTATCTGGCTTACAGTGTATACTATAGTCAGCATTACTTCTTTTGAAACTCAAAGATTCCAATTAAGAATCTATCTTGCAATTCTAGGCTCTTGGTGAATGTTTGAGACCATATAGTTACTTTTTAAGCTTGCAGACCAAATGGGGGTTATCTTGGTCAACAAACCCATCAGGCTGGTCCATATACATGTCCTCATCAAGTTCTCCATTCAAAAATGCAGTCTTTACATCCATTCGATGAATAAAAACTTATATTTGGCTGTAATAGCCAATATTAATCTGATGGAATTAAACTTGGCTACCAGTGCAAAGGTCTCAGTGTAGTCAAGTCCTTTTGTTTGAGAGTATCCTTTGGCTACAAGTCTTGCTTTGTATCTTTCAATTGTACCATCATCCTTGTGTTTTGTCTTGAAGACCCATCTGTATCCAATTGATTCTTGGTTGATTGGTAATTTGACTAAGTCCCAAGTTTGATTTCCATCTGGGCATGATATTCCTCAGTCATTGCAGATCTCCAAAACTTTGTCTGCGGGCTATTTAGGGCCTCTTTTACAGTCTGGGGCTCATCAATATGGACTGAATAGGCATAGGCTAAGTTTGTACCCTCATTGATATAGTAATTTGGGCTATTTCTTATCCCATTGGATCTCTGGGCATTTAATACTGGAATGATCACTTCTGGTATATTCCTAGGCACTGATTCTGGCTGAACCATGTTTATAGAGTCCTCTGGAGTGAGAAAATCTTAATTGTTTTGCTCTGATTCAATCCTGACAATTGGTGGACTTGAGATCAAATTTTTGTCATCATCTGATGTCTTTTTTTGTGGGACTTTTGAATTTTCATCAAACAACACATCCCTGGACTTGATTAGCTTCTTTGCTTTGGTATTGTAGAGTCTGTATGCTTTACTTTTATTGCAGTAGCCCAAAAATATGCATTTTACACTTTTTGGCTCAAATTTTGACTGATTTCCGGCCAGTTTTTTGGTATATGCTGTACACCCAAATATTCTTAGATGTACTGCACTTGGTCTGTATCCATACCATGCTTTAAATGGAGTAGAATCACAAAGTATTCTGTTATAACTCCTATTTTTAAGGTATACAGCAGTGGTGACTGATTCAGCCCAAAATTCATAGGATAATTTTTGATCATGGATCATAGATCTTGCCATATCAATTATTGATCTGTTAGCTTGTTCTGCTACTCCATTTTGCTGTGGGGATTATGGTACAGTAGCTTCTTGCTTTATCCCATGAATTTTGCAGCAGTGGATGAAGAGTTTTGAGGTATATTCTCCACCATTGTCAGAGCCTATTTTCTTGATTTTTTCACCAGTTTCTCTCTCCACCATGGCTTTAAACTCCCAGAACTTAGACAGAGCTTCTTCCTTTATCTCCATGAAGTAGACCCATGTGTGTCTTGTATAATCATCAATAAAAGTGACTGAATACTTCATCCACCTAAGGATAAATTTTGCATAGGTCCACACAGATCTGAGTGAATAAGATCCAATTTTTTCTTAGTTTTGATTAACCCACAGCTCTTGAACAGTTGTCTGGCTTGTTTCCCATATATGCAGGCTTTGCAGTGCTCCAAATTAGCTGGGGGATCAATTTTCACTCCAGAAATTAGCTGATCTTTGATCATTTTACGCAAATGATCAAAATTGATGTGTCCAAATCTCCTGTGCCAAAGCATTGGTGTTTCTTCATTTAAGTTACTTATATTGGCTTCCAGATATGATGGAATATAAGTCAACTTGTATAGATTCTGATCTCTGATGCCCAAAGCAATATGGGCACCATTTTGATCAGTGATCCTGCATCCAGAATTGTCAAAACTGAAACTGAGTCCTTCTGCTGTGGCCTTGCTTACAGAGAGTAGGTACTTGGTTATTTCTGGTAAATAGAGTATTTCTTTAAAGGTCAGTGTATGCCTTCCTTCACTGCTTCCAAGGTTTACTTGGATAGTTCCTTCTCCCACTGCATTAAGTGTTCTATTGTCACCCATGAAACCTTCTTAACTAGAATTTCTTGATATTGGGTAAAAAGTTCTTTTTGGTGTGTAAAGTGTTGAGATGCTCCATAGTCAATATAACAGGTCTGAGAATCCTTGTTTGTGGTCATATTTAGTGCAGATATCAATAGTCTATCTTCAGTTGTTGCAGCATTTCCATATTCAGGCTTCTTTTGCTGATTATCTTTCTTTTTGAGACACCTGTCTGATGTGTGTCCTTTCCTTTTGCAGTAGTTACAAAACAGGTTGCTGTTGCCTTTATAGGGTCTAGGGTACCTCATTTGTTGGTTATCATTGCTTATTAAAGCACTTTCTTCTTCCTTCTTATCGGCGCTTGATTTTCTTAATTCTTCATCCAGGAGCCTTCCATATACATAATTTAAGGTCAAATCTTCAGTTCTGGGCTCTAGGGCTGATACAACGCTATGAAGCTTGTCTGTCAGGCTATTCAGGATGGTACCTATCACATCCTCATCAGTAGCTGGTACACCCACAGATTCCATCTCAGCTACCAGCAGGGTAATTCTGTTAATTAGATTTTTCTTTTCTTCTCCTGGGAGCATCTTTGTAGTAAAGAATTTTTGTCTCAGATACATTTTCTTGGCAGCTGAACATGACTGGTAGGTGTCTTCTAATGCCTTCCTGGCATTCTTTGCTGTTTTTGCTCTTGAGCATTGAATTAGCAATTTGTCTTTAACATCAAGGCAAATGCAGTTGAAGGCACTTTGTTCTTTCCTCTGGTACTTTGAGGCTTCCTCTCCCACTTTTTTAGGAGGGCATTCTTCTCCCATGACAATATCCCAAAGGCCTCTTTCTTGTAGCAGCATCTTTATCTTCACCTTCCACACTTGGTAGTTAGATCCATCCAACTTTTCAGCAGAGGGAAAAATTCCAGTAATAGCAGTAGTAGACATTGCAGAGAGTGACAGCTTGGGGCTCATAACCTGTTGTAAGAGTCTTGGAGATATTGGAAGTGATTGGGAGAACAAGTAGATTTTGTGGGTTACACTTAATGATTTATTGAATGAAAAAGTAGTATTTATACTTTTACCTGGTCTTGGCATTACAAACACGTAGAATAGACTAAGGAAGGTCCCAAGAACATGTGTGAAAAGTATGGGGCTGTTTCAACAACTTTGAGAATTTTCATGTTCTGGGTACCTGGTATTCTGGTGAGAATATTCTAAGTAAATCCCAACAAGCAATTTGGTCAGTATTCTCTAGGATTTGAGGGTAATGAACTAAGTGACTAAGTTAGGTGAGTATTTAGGTGGAATTGCAATTTTTTACAACAAAAAGCATGTGTGCAAACTTTGGGGCTGTTTGGACAACTTATCTAATTTTCATGTTCTGGGTACCTGAAATTTTGGTGAAAATATTCCAAGTAAATCCTAACAAGGAATTTGCTCAGTTTTCTCTTGGATTCAAAGGTAATGATCAAAGTGGCTAAGTTGGGTGAGTATTTAGGTGAAATTACAAATTTTTACAACACTCCCACTCAACTAAATGTTCATACTGACTAGTCCTAATTTTGACTTATATTATTTATACATGTCACTAGCTAATGGCTTGGTGAATATGTCAGCAAGCATTTCATCAGTAAGACAGTAAGCCAAGTTAACTAGGTTATCCCCTATAGCTTTACATATGAAATGATTTCTGATATCTATGTGCTTAGTTCTAGCATGAAAAGCTGGATTTCTACCTAATTGAGTACATCCTCAATTATCATGAAATAAAGTAATAGGCACCATATGACATAAGCCTCAGTCTTTAAAAAGCTTCCTTAATCACATTGCTTATTTGGTAGCTTCACAGGCTCCCATATACTCTGCCCCTGTGGTAGAAAGTGCTATAGTTGGTTGCTTTCTTGAATCCCATGAAATTGCTCCTTTACAGTAAAGAAAGGTGTATCCTGTGGTGGATCTTCTGTCTGCTAAGTTTTGTCCCCAACCAGCATCAGAATATCCCACAATATCTTGTTCTGAATCTTTATTGGTGTACCTTCAGCAGATATCAGCAGTTCCTTTTAGGTATCTTAAAATTTACTTAACTGCTGTAATATGATCAGACCAATAAATCTGATTATGCTGGCTGACAACTGCCACTGGATATGAGATATCGGGACATATTCCAAGCATGCTATGCATCAGACAGCTGACCATAGATTGATAAGGAAAGTCAGGGCTTTCAGATGGCGCCAAGCTCTCTTGATTTGGCTGAGATTTGATCAAGTTAAGGTTTGTCCCCATTGGGGTAGCTGATATTGATATTGTAAACTCTTTAGATAGGCTGAATTTAGTCTCTTCCAATGTTTCTAGGTTATTGGTGGCTTTAGTAAGATCATCTGCATATAGAGCTAATAGCACTGGATTTGTTCTATCTGGCCTGTAGTATACACTATAGTCAGCATTGCTCCTTTTGAGACTCAAAAATTCCAAATAAGAATCTGTCTGGCAATTCCAGGCTTTTGATATTGTATGAGTCCATATAGAGATTTTTTAAGCTTGCAGTCCAAATGGGGATTGTTTTGGTCAGCAAACCCATCAGGCTGGCTCATGCACACATCCTGAGCAAGTTTTCCATTCAAAAATGCAGCTTTTACATCCATTTGGTGTATAAAAAGCTTATATTTGGCTGCTATAGCCAATATTAACCCTATGAAAAGTAATTTTGTCCTGTGGGTGGATCCAATCCAGATCAGCAGTCAGGTTCCTGTTTAGAGACAATGATAATACCAGCAGCTTGGAATTAGTGACTCTCTTAACAATCTTATGGCAGGATCACAACGGTGTTTTGCTAATATTACTGCCAAATAAAGTGATAAAACTTGACAGGATTTGATTGGTGCTGTGACAATGATTGCATGGCATTGTTGCAGTCTTATTGCGGACTACAACTATTGCAAATGGATCCAACTGGCCAGAACATTCCATTGCCTTATATGGCACAAAACATGACAGTATTTAAATGGCCTCACAGCAAGATTCTGACGGCATTATAACAGCAGTATAGCAGCCTACAGCTAGTTCTGTATAATGCTACCATACCAATTTACCAAGTGGTATTTCCTTTTTCTACCTCCCCTTGTGCAATTCATATATTCCACTGTAGAATCACCTCTCTTTATTTGCTTACCCAGTACTACCTTGGGTATTCCACATATAGTTCAGATCAAAAAACACTCTGGCCTCCTGCTTACTAACCTCTGCAAATGTGCACACCTGGCACAACTGATATACTTCTATCACCTCAACTTTACAGCTTTTTAGTGTGAAACTTGCAAAGTTGCCATATACCTGGTATTACTGGTAAAATATATATCTTGCAAACATATGCTTGGTTGTCACCACTTCTGCCATGAATACCCCCTGAATATCCACAAAGAACTTCTTGGTATTTAGCCAATATATTCCTTCTCCCTGTTGGACTCTAGTCCCCCTTATAGGTGTGCGCTGGCTCTTGTTTGTATGAATTCCATATTGAATGGTGTAGAAGTTGGCTTGTGACCATGAGAAATCTGGCATACCTTGGTAGAGTTTTCCTGATAGAAATTGGTTGCTTGTTGCACCCAACCCAACTTTGCATTACTTAACTGATTACCCACACATTTGGGCTGCTTAGCTTCTTAATGCCTTAGGCATAGGTGTCTCCTTGTGTACATCTGTCCTCAGTATTTTCCAGCTCTTCCTGGCTGTCCTCCATGTGCCAACTCATCTCATCCATGACAGACTTGAAGGTAATATTCTTGAAGAGATTGTGATATGGTAGCACCTGCAACTTGACTTGTCTTCCTATCTCCCCACACATCTGCTCCATAGGAAACTCCCAAAAGATGAAGCAAGGCCCAATATTCTCCACACACTGTGCAAGATGGAGTAGAGAATGGATACAGTAGTGGCAGAGATCTACATGTTCAGTTTTATGTTTGTAGTATGGCTGCTCAAATCCTATCACAAAGTCCTTGCACAGGAGCTGTAGATACATCAAGTTGGCATTGGTGATCCACTTCTGGATAAATATTCCTACAATGTCCACATCTGACTCCCAGTGCTTCCAATGTACTCTTGGTAGAAATGGCTTCAGAATGCCACTTAAATAAATACATATGCAGTTCATCCAGTCTTTGCATTTGTATTACTGCATATGCATATGAATATTGATTGGAGCCTGTGAGACGTACTTAGGGTAGCAGATACTCTGTAATATCTTGCCAATTCTTTCAAATTTCTCCAGTATCTTGAAGGGCTTATTTAGCTTGAAATGCCCAATGTACAACTGGGACTTAAAGGTAATTATCCAAGTGACTAAGTTAGGTTATTATCTTGGTGCAATTACAAGCTTTTACAAAATAGTGACACAGTCCAACAGAATTCCAATAGACATCAGGAGTAGTGTTAGGAGCCACACCCTTATCTTCAAAGAACTACTGTATGTACCAGAAAGAGCTCCCTGTGAAAATTAATTTGGCCCCACTGTGGTGGTGTATAAGTCCAAGGGAGATATATGTCCAACACTTCTCAAGTGTTATGTGTGTGGGGTATTCACTGGGTGCAAACACCTCTGGCAGAAGCTTGCTAGGAATACTTGGGCTCTGTCTCCAATCTAATGTGATTGGCAATAAAGCCACAAGCATGTCAAGGGAAAACTATTGAGCTACAATCCCAAACTTGGTTGGTATCTTAATAGAAGTATGTGCTGGGTTCAGCATCCTTTGAGATGACAATGTACTAAAGATTTCAAAGTTAAAACAACTATAAACTCCACCAGCAGACACTTGATAAGAGTGCTGCTGTGGTCAATAGACTTGTTCCTTTGGATAGTGCCACATTGAGCCATGAGTGCCAAATGATGCCATAGTGTGCAAGGGAGGCTAAGTGAACTTATACTTGGCACAGGGTGTGAAACATAGACCTGCATCTTCATGCAAAGCAGCCCTTGGGTTTCACCAATTGTATTGGAGAAAATCCATTTTTTGACCTTTTTTTTTGTCAATGTTGTGCAGGATGTGTAAGAGCACAAAAGGGTTGAAAATATGCATTTGGTACTCAATACCCATGGCACTCTGAATCTAGCTCCTGTGGCTTGTAACATGTGCCAAAAATGCATGGCACTATCTTGGTCCACTGGTACTATCTGGCACTATAGGTGCTTTATATAGATCTTACTTTAGGGCTAATAATTAAATATAGTGCCATCCATTTTTGTGACATGTTACAAGCCACAGGAGCTAAATTCAGAGTGCCATGGGTATTGAGTACCTGATGCATGTCTTCAGCTCTTCTATGCACTTACACATCCTGCATAACATTGATCCACAAAAAAACGTCAAAAAATGGATTTTCTCCTGCATCATAGGTGAAACACAGGGGCTGCTTTGCATGAATATGCAGATCTATGTTTCACACTCTGTGGCCAAGTATAGGCTCCCTTGGCCTCTCTGGCACACTATGGCATCATTTGGCACTCATGGCTCAATGTGGCACTATCCAACGGAACAAGTCTAATAGTTACAAAGGCAGAAAAGTATCTTTGCCTGTACAAGAACTAACTTGGGAAAGAATCAAATATAATAAAAGATACCTACTTGGAGTATTCCTCACAAGTTGTGCCTCCAAGGTCAGTTGGCTTTGAGCACCATTTCCTAGGAGTGTCCTGTGGTCTGGGATTAGAAGTTCAGGTAGCAGTTGGTAGCAGTGATCACCCTAATCAACAAGTCAGTATATTGATAAAAGGGATGATTATTTGTTGTTGAGGGATTGCCTCCCTTATATACTAGACTTGTTCCATTGTACCATGCCAGGGCATGTGGTACAATCCACAGTCTCTAAGAACAATTGGGCCCAATATTATAGCTACCAGTAGGCAGGACTGCTCTAGGACAATTTTACACCATGTGGGACAATCTTGCACACTATGGCACAATCTGACACTATGAGGTTAGCATGGATGAATGCACCAACTTCTAATGTTTACATCATGTGCACAATTGGATACCGCTATTATGGTAGGTAAAGTCTGGTATTAGGATATGTTTCTTTAATGTAAATGGAAACAAATGCTTATCACAATGTAAACTAGACTGATGCTTACCATCTTTGTTACCTTCACTCCAATTGGATGGTATCTCAGCAGCTAATTGGACCAAAAGTATCCTGAAGATATGAGCCCTTGATAGGCTCTTTGACCAATACACAAGCTACCTGATTTGCCATCAAATATCCCATTTTGCCCATTGAACAAGCAAATCCCTGATCCTAGTGATTGGACAACGTATCATAGCTAGCATGCAACCAATCAAATAGATGCAAAACAGATCAGATGGCTGTGTTGTATCCAAGAGAAAAGTGTAATAAAACTCTTGAATGAGCTAGCTGAACCTAGGTGATAACTAAGTGCAGAATCTTAGAATTGTTAAGAGTAACAGAAATATTAGCAGAAAAGTTCTGGTCTAATGTTAGTTTTGTACATAGTTGAGTTGGGCTATAAAGGCAACAGAGTTGGTTTGCTATACAGGCTAGGCTTGGTGTTCTTGGGAATACTAGATGTGCTAGGCTTGGGTGGAAACTAGAACAGAATTGTGGAATTCTTAATTTTGCTGAGGATACAATTTTAATTTCATTGAGACACACACTAAACCAAAAGGTTCAGTAAACTTTATTTATACTTTTCTGATTGAGTTGCATTAGTAAGCGCCAAGAGACTGGACTAATTGAAATCTGTTGGGGTGTTAATAGATGCATAAGATAAATGAAAAATGGCATCATTAATTAGCTGATGTCTTGGCAACTGCTAAGTGGTTGGATAAATCTTCGATGACTAATCACTTGGAAAGGCTTGGCAGATCAATTGAGGACATAATGACTACATGAAAATTGATCAGGTGTGACATCTAAAAATAGATCTGAGAAGTGATAAAATAAACCATAACAGGGATTAGTTATGTTTGGGTTAGGGAAAATCAGTTAGAGTACTAGATTACCTAATGGAGCAAAATTGGCCAGGTTTTAAATGTTGATGCACAACATCACTTCCTCCCAGGAGAGGAGTTTTCTGATAACTTCTGGTTTCCTCTGCAGCTCCAATACTGATCAATGATGGCAACATCATCAAAGTTGGTGTAAGTCTCCCAGGTGTTATGTTTGGCATCATAACCTTTCCACTTGACTAAATAAAGGCAATTTGGTTCTTCTACATCACAGTCAACAATAGCTTCAGCTTTGTAGGATTCAGAAGTAACTGGGTCTTGAGATATAAGTTTGAGTGAGGAGGGTGGAAAGTTTTGGGTAGCAGTGCTCCAGTATTGTCCTGAAATATATAAGATCCTCCCGTGGTATGTCTAACAACTTTAAATGGACCTTCATATATGGGATCAAGTTTTGATTGTCAGAGTGGATCTAGTGTCATGACATATGACCCATCTGGAAAACTGCTGTTCCTGTGTCTTGAGGCGTATGTTGAAGTCATCTTTTGCTGTGTGGCCTTACTTCTGGCACTGATGGCAGGGTGGTCAATGTTTGTAAGGTACTCAAGCTAGTTTGTTAGCTTGTCTGTACTCAAACTTGCTAGTCGCTGTATTCTGGTAGTCCCTAAAGTGGTTGTATCTTCTTCCAAACATCACAGAAAATGGTGCTAATCCATGTTGAGTGGCAATTTTGGTGTTGTTAGCATGCTCTACAGTGGGGATATACTTGTCCCAATTCTTCTTGATACCCTTGATAGATTTCCTGATGATGTTCACTGAGGTCTGAACATGTCTTTCAGCAAGTCCATTAGCTTTTGGATGATATGGAGTGATCAGATGGTGATCAATGGCAGTATTCTGGCAGAGGGCTTTGATCACATGATTTACAAATTCTGTTCCATTATACAGTTGAATGACCTTAGGGAATCCAAAAAGACAGAAGAGCTTGAATAGTGCTTGTGCAATAGTGGCAGCATACTTGTCTGGGATAGCTTTGAGGAAGACAAAATGTGTGCAGACATCCACAATTACAAAGAGGTAGTGATTACCATCATCACTAGTGGTGAAAGGCTCAGCTAGATCAATGGCAATATGATCCATAGGAAAGCTTGCATGGATGGGACTCAAGGGGTGAAATCCATGGCAGCTGATATTGTAAAGCTGACATTCTCTGCAAGACTTGACAAATTCTTGGCAGTCAGCTTTGATATTTGGCCAGTGATATCCATCAGAGTGTAGCTTCTTCATAAGTGTGTTAGCTCCAAAGTGTCCAAGTAGATGACTCCTCTGTATCAGCATTTTCCTTTCATTGGTATGTGGGATTTTCCAGGTTGCTCAATCCAGTTGAGGAATTATTTTGGAAGTTGTAGTGAGCTTACTGATTATGTCAGTAATCACATGTCTCTCCTAAGGTGAAGTTGGTAAAAGTCATCAAAGGTGGTCTGGCAGGATGTTGAGGATTCCTGGGCAATGAATAACTGTATATTCATAATCAAGTAGAGTATCAAGCCAGTTGGTAAGCATTGGAGTCAGAGTCTTTTGAGTGTGGATATAGACAAGGGCTTGGTGGTCAATGTACAAGGTAAAAGGGTTACCCCATAGGTACTGATGAAACTTCTTTGTGGCAAAGACTATGGCAAGTAGCTCCTTCTTGGTGGCAGAGTAGTTTCTCTTAGTAGGATGTAGAGATCTGTCTTGGAAAGATATCCAGTGAGATGGATTTTGGTATACATCCTGGTATAGGACAGCCCCTAACCCAACATTACTTGCTTCCATAGCAACAACAAAGGTCTTAGTAAAGTCTGGGTAGGATAGGGTGGGTATCTGTGGGAGCAACTGGCAGAGTGACACAAATGCTTGGTCATGAACCTTGTTCCAGGCTGAGGGAATATCAGGACTAGGGTGTAATGCATCCAAAGGGGCACTCAATGAGGACATGAGAGGAATGTGTTCCCTGAAATAGTTGAATACTCTAAGATAATGTTGGAGTTGCTTAGCACTAGCGGGTCTTGGCCATTCAGGAATATTGCCCAGTTTGAAAGGATCAAGCTGGTGGCCATCTGATGTGACAATGAATCCAAGTAGATTGATTTTGAGGCAGGCAAAGCTGCACTTTTCTGCATTAAGAATCAGTCCAGCAGCTGTCAGTTTATTGATTACATTAGTGACATGGGTTGCATGATCCTCATGGTTTGTGGAAAATATGATGACATCATCAACAAATACCAAGGTGTATGATATGCTCTTGTGTATTATAGTCATGACTCTCTGGAACTTGCTGGTCAGTGTCTTTAGGCCAAAGGGAGCTCCCTGAAACATCCATTGCATATTATTCCAAGTAAAGGCAGTCTGATGCTGATGATCAGGATGGATCTGGAATTGGTGATATGCATCCTTCAAGTCCAATTTGGAGCACACCTTTGTGCCTGATAGTGAGGAAAAGATATCCTGGATTCTTGGAATTGGAAATTTATTATCTTGGAGAAGCTTGTTCAGAGGTCAAGGTCCCCAACAGAGTCTCTTCCAAGTTAGATGTCCATCAGCATCTTTCTTAGGTGCAAGCATCAAAGGGCTGTTGAATGTTGTGTTGACAGGGGCTTGAGTGATAATTCCATTGTCAGCCCACTTTTGGTCTATTTCATCAACCAAGTGTTGACAAGAATGCAGAATTGGGTTTTGCCTCCTCCATGTTGACTCACCAGGTGGGGTTTATAGTGTAATAATGGATTCTGGAAAAGTGCAGAAACTGTTCCTGGGAACGGCTTGGTTTCTTTCTATGGCTGGCTGAATTTCCAATTTGATTGATTGAGAATACGCTTGAAAAGTTGGGGTTGACTCCTCTACCTCTGGATGGGGAGAGATAATCTCTGGAATCTGATCTATTCTGGGTGGCTGAGACTTAGTGATTCCAGGATATAAAACTGGTAGTCTGCCTATGTGAAAGCCAAGCTTGGTGAAGATGTCTAGACCAATGTCTACCTGAGGTCCACCTGGAATGTCAATAACTTCCATCTGATGGATTATAGTTATTGAACCACAGTGTATGCTGATTGGGTTGGTGACACCAATTCTTGGGGCTGAGAGGTCCTTAGCAGCAAGTATGATTTTTACAGGTTGCTTTTCTATTGACAATTTATGTTCTTTGACCACATTAGGTGATACAATAGAATTGGATGATCCAGTATCCAGTAGTGCTATGTATGATTGGGTATTGAGCTTGAGTGGCACCTCTATAGCTTTTAGCTGTTCAATTGGTTGCTTCTTTTCTTGAACAGTTGCAATTTTAGCCAGGATTTTCAAAGCAGTTGTGATAATCTTTAACTGTAAGTTCTTCATATGCATCCTCATACCCTGTCATACCATTGGTTGAATGATCATCTAGAATCTGAGTGTTTTTTGCCAATTGTGTGGAGTTCTTGTCAGGACAAGCAGGTGATCAATGTCCCATCTTTCCACATTTAAAGCATTTGTCATCAGCATATGGATTATCAGTTTTGGTGTTTTGCTGCTTCTCTGACATGTTTCTGGACTTGTTTAACTGCTTAGTGATGCCTTTGCACTCACTGGTAGAATGATAGCATCTTCCACAAAGCTCACAATGTTTGCTAGCAGTTGACTTTTTCTAGTCATAGGACTGCCCTCTTTTCCAGTTGTTGCTGCATCTTGAATGGAGTTGCCCAAAGCCTGGCTAATAGCTGCAGTCATGGTGATTGCAAGTGTACATATCTCTGAGATTTTGTTATAGGTATGTGCAGGGTTGCATGCATTGACAATAGCAATATTTCTCTGTAGCTGGTGTGAAAAGTTTGAAAGACAGTGAGAAGTAAGCAATGGATTGTCATCACTAACTCCAGCTAGTCTCATTTGTCTCTGGAATCTATCACAGAAGTGTTGCACAGATTCACCTTTTTGCATTTTAGTTTTCCATAAGTTGCAGTTTAGATGAGCTTTCTTGAGGGGATCTTCAAAATGGCCACAAATGAGGTTCTGCTCAACTTTCCATATACTATTGGAAGGAATGTTCACCTCAACCCAGTCAGCATCTTGCATGGTGAGACAGAGAGGCAGAAGTCTAGCCCAATTGGTATCAGGGTCTAGCTGGTGTGCAACTAAGACATGACTAAACTTGTAAAGAAACTCAGTAGGATTCTTTATGGCATTGGCTCCTTCAGCATAAAGAGGCCAGGATCTTGGGACAACCTCCAGGGTAGGTCTAGAGGGAGATGTGAATCTGGAGGATCCAAAGGCATGACTTCTTGGTGGCTGATGCAGAGCAAGGCTTGGTGGATTTTCAATGCTGTCAATTACAATGGCAAAATTCTCCAGGGCTTCTTTGATAATTCCAATTTCATCTTGGTAATCAGAAATAACTTCAAGATGTTAATCTCTACAATGATTGTCAGATCTTGTCTTGGCAAGCTTTGAGTGCTCAAGCATCAAAGTGTTTCTTTCATGCATGATGTTTTCAAGCTGTTCCATTAGTTCTTCCTGATTTCTGCGGGCTTCTTCCAACATGGAAAGATTTGGATTGCTTGCTGCTGAGGACATATTGTATTGCGGTTGAATGTAATGGAATTCAACAAAAAAAATGTTGTATCCAAGAGAAAAGTATAATAAAACTCTTGAATGAGTTAACTGAACCTAAGTGATTACTAAGTGCAGAATCTTAGAATTGTCAAGTGTGACAGAAATATTAGCAGAAAGGTTCTGGTCTAATATTGGTTTTGTAGATAGTTGAGTTGGGCTATAAAGGCAACAGAGTTGGTTTGCTATACAGGCTAGGCTTGGTGTTCTTGGGAATACTAGATGTGCTAGGCTTGGGTGGAAACTAGAACAGAATTGTGGAATTCTTAATTTTGCTGAGGTACAATTTTAATTTCATTGAGACACACACTAAACCATAAGGTTCAGTAAACTTTATTTATACTTTTCTGATTGAGTTGCATTAGTAAGCACCAAGAGACTGGACTAATTGAAATCTGTTGGGGTGTTGATAGATGCATAAGATAAATGAAAAATGGCATCATTAATTAGCTGATGTCTTGGCAACTGCTAGGTGGTTGGATAAATCTCAGATGACTAATCCCTTGCAAAGGCTTAGCTGATCAGTTGAGGATGTAATGACCACATGAAAATTGATCAGGTGTGACAGCTAAAAATAGATCTGAGAAGTGATAAAATAAACCATAACCAGGATTGGCTATGTTTGGGTTAGGGAAAATCAGTTAGAGTACTAGATTACCTAATGGAGTAAAATTGGCCAGGTTTTAAATGTTGATGCACAACAGGCTGCCCTGGTGTAACAGATGATGTATATATATGCAAGGTATTTATTTATAGGGGCTCTGTCTCAAATGTGAGACAACCTTGATATTGCTTATATCAAAAATTTAGTGATCACTGATTGGCAATGACTCAATTTGGATTGCAAAAAAAATATGTTGTTTGGATCATGAAAAATAATAGCAATTCAATGCAATTGCACCTGGAAGCCACTTAGCTCTACTAATATATCATGTAATACATTAGTCATTTGAGGCAAAAACTCATTCAAAATCTCTTTGGTTCCCAAAGTTGAGGCATGAATGGACATGTCCGTCCCATGTTGTGAAAGATGTGTGCAAAACTGTTCCCACATGGCTTCCTCATCAAGTCCCCTCACTCTCAGCTCATTCTTGATTTCAATACTTGTCTTGTTATATATCTTCTTACCTACATCTGCTGGCATCTTGATGTAGAACTCATGCCACAACTTTCTACTCAGGTTCCTCCATCTCTGTTGACTCTCTGAGGTATCTAGTTCTGCAAGATTAATGGGTAGTGCCCAAATATCTGTATGAAGGCTCATCATAGACACTTGGGCCATACTAAAATCATTTGGCAAGAACTCAAACAAATCCATCATTGACTTCTCTGGTCTGGACTGTGCTTGTGAACTGGGGGATGGGTTTTGTCTGGGTTGCACTAAAGATCATTTGAGACTTGAAATAGGGACCATAGTGATGGATTTGGATACTTATACAGCAGTGTATTGGCATCAACCTGGTCTTATATGAAGTATATATGAAAACCAATGCAATTGTTGAGTTTTCCATTTATTATGCATTATGTATGTTGGATTGCATTGATACAGATCCAATCCCATATATTGAAGATTTCCTATCTGATTATAGACTTGTGAGTAAAGCATCAATAAAAATATTAAGTCATTGTTTGAGGATGATTTTTGCAACCTTATGATGGGATGCACGACAATTGATGGAGATTTATTCATAAAGCTTAGAAAATCAGATAATTAAAGCAGATTGTGCTAAATCAAATCAATTTGCCTCAGCCCAAGCACCAGCCAGTTTTAATATCACTTACTCATCTGAATGATCTGTTCTCATCAATCCCATCACTACCACTGGATTTCCTTTTGACACACTAGAGGAGATTTATACCAAGTACTGTGGACCATCTACCCCAACCTACTCATGGGGATCTCTTGTTAAGCTTCTGTGCTATTACAAGAACTATTGCCATACAAGGTCTCATCACACCATCCATGACAACAAAGGTCCTAGAAGCTTTCATTCCCAGCTGACAGCAATGGAGAACCACCTTGCAGAGGGTATGAATGAATTAGAGCAAGCTTGGAGTACTAGGTTCAGAAGCTCCAATAGATTTCCATATCCCAGCATGTTCAGCAAAAAGTTCCATATAAGGATTTTTTTGGATACCCTCTCAGTCAGGATTAACAGACCTTCTAGAGGGCAGAGGCACTTTTATTCTGGCAAGTACAAGGCACACTGTTTGAAGTTTCAAGCACTGTCTGACATTGAGGGTAACATTATCTGGTGTAGTGAGTCATTTGATGGAAGCAGGCATGACAAAGCCCTCTGGGTAGAGAATCATCCAGAATTCAGTAGACAGGAGAAATGTGTGGCAGACTTAGCTTATACAGGAGAGGATTGTCAGAGATTAGGATGTATTAAAGCATATAGGAAGCCAAGGAATGGTATGCTTATCAGAAAGCAGAAGCTCTACAATGAGATATTTAATCATTGCAGAGTGAAGGCTGAGCAAATATTTGGATATCTGAAGAGATTCAGCATATTGGCTGGTAAATATGGAGGAAAGTCTTATATAGGAGAAAACAGCAGAATAGGTAAAATAGTTAAGATACTTATCAATGTACAGTATATTCATACAAGAAGACATCCACTGAGAGAAATGTGTCTGGAGCATCATGAAGAGTAAATAATGCAAGGAAAGCGCTATTCTATGCAACATAAGTAAGATACAATAAGATTACCAGTAACTATATCTTACCACTGGCATTATGGTAGAAATTATAGTGCCAGATAGTGCCAAAAAGTGCCAAATTGATCCGGCTCTATAAACAGGCTGGCACTATGTGGCACTATCCAACAGAACAAGTTCACCTTTCTCACTGGCAAAGTGATAACTAATTGTGGTGTTCTAGATGATTCCAGTGGCCTAATAAAAATCTTAATGACATCAGAATGGGCTACAAATGTTCAAATTAGGTACCTGAAGGCTCCAAGAGGCAAAGCACTCCCAACCAATCAGTAATCAGTATTCTGAAACCTGTGTAACATTGAGATACCATATATGGAATGAAAGTGGTAGGGATGGTGACACAGCTTTGTCATATTTACAGGTACCAGCATAGGTACCTGCCCAATATAAAACACTTACATCATGTAAATGTATATAAAGTGAGGGATAACCTATGTAATAAGGTAAGCAGGTGTGATAGTCAGCCAGCTTATGCGATAGTATGGATCAAGTAAGACAAATGGGATAATACTAAAATATGGGTGGTAGAAAAATAGGGAAGTAGAAAATATGGGAATGAGCACAAATGTCAGTGGGTGTTGCTGTGACCCCACTACGCTGCAGATGGATCCAATTCAGATCAGCCATTGGGATCCTGTTTGGAGACTGTTGTAACACCAGCAGCTTGGAATTAGTGACCCTCAGAACAATTTGATGACCGGATCACAATGGCATTTGGCTAAATTTACTGCCAAATAGAGTTAACAAATTGATGGGGCTCAATTGGTACTGTGGCAGTAAATGCTGGCATTGTTGTGGTCTTGATACGCTCTACAACTATTTTAAATGGATCCAACTGGCCAGAACATCCATATCCCATATATAGCAAAAAACTTGACAGTGATTTGACAGCATCATTGCAAGTATTTAATGGCATTATGATGGCAGTATAGGAGCCTACAGCTGGTTCTGTACAATGCTACCATACCTGTTTATCAAGTGGCATTTCCATTTTCTACCTCCCCTTGTACAATCTATATATTCCACTGTAGAATTACCCCTCTTTATCTGCTTACCCAGTACTACCTTGGGTATTCCACATATAGTTTGAATCAAAAAATACTATGGCCTCCTGCTTACTAACCTCTACAAATACACACACCTGCCACAATTGACATACTTCTATCACCTCAACTTTACAGCTTTTAAGTGTGATACTTGCAAAGTGGTATATACTTTGTACTGCTGGTAACATATACATCTTGCAAATACATGCTTGTTTGCTGCCACTTCTGCCATCAATACCTCCTGAATATTTGCAAAGAACCCTTTGGTATTTAGCCAATATATTTCTTCTCCCTGCTGGATTCTAGTCCCCCTTGTAGGTGTGCTCTGACTCTTGTTTATGAGAATTCCATATTGAATGATGTAGAAGTTGGCTTGTAACCAAGAGAAACCGGACATACTTTGGTTGAGCTTTCCTAATAAAAATTAGTTCCTTGTTGCATCCAACCCAACTTTGCATTACTTAACTGATTACACACGCATTGGGGCTGTTTAGATTTTTAATGCCATAGGCATAGGTGTCTCCATATATGCATCTGTCCTCAGTATTTTTGAACTCTTTCTGGCTGTCCTCAAAGTACCAACTCATCACATCTATCACAGACTTGAAGGTAACACTCTTGATGAGATTGGGATATGGCAGTACCTGCAACTTGACTTGTCTTCCTCTCTCCCCACACATCTACTCCATAAGAAACTCCCAAAAGGTGAAGCAAGGACCAATATTCTCCACTCACCAAGTAAGTTGGAGTGGAGAATGAATACATTAATGGCAGATATCTACATGTTCAGCTATATGTTTGTAGTATAGCTGCTCATATCCTGTTACAAACTCCTTGCACAACAGATGTAGATGTTGTTGTAAGAGTCTTGGAGATTTTGGAAGTGATTGGGAGGACAAGTAGATTATGTGGTTTTTGCTTAATGATTTATTGATTGTAAAAGTAGTGTTTATACTTTTACATGATCTTGGCATAACCAACACTTAGGATAGGTTTAGGAAGGTCCTAAGAGCATGTGTACAAAGTTTGGGGCTGTTTGGACAACTGTGAGAATTTTCATGTTCTGGGTACCTGGTATTTTGGTGAGAATATTATAAGTAAATCCTAACAAGGAATTTGGTCAGTATTCTCAAGGATTTGAAGGTAATGATCTAAGTGACCAGGTTAGGTGAATGTTTAGGTGGAAATAGAAATTTTTACAACACTCCCACTCAGCTAAATGTGCATACTGACCAGTCCTAATTTTGACCTAAGATATTCAAACTTGCCTCTAGCTAATGGTTTGGTAAATATGTCTGCAATCATTTCATCTGTAGGACAATAAGCTAAGCTAGCAAAGTTATTTTCTATAGCTTCACGTTTGAAATAATGTCTTATATCTATGTGCGTGGTTCTAGCATGAAAAGTTGGATTTCTACCTAATTGTAGACATCCTTGATTATTGTGAAATAAAGTAACAGGCATTTTTTGACATAGGCCTAAATCTGTAAAAAGCTTTCTTAACCACATTGCTTCTTTTGTAGCTTCAAAGGCTGCCATATACTCTGCCTCTGTGGTAGAAAGTGCAATGGTTGGTTGCTTTCTTGAATTCCATGAAATTGCTCCTTTACAGTAAAGAAAGGTGTATCCTGTGGTGGATCTTCTGTCTTCCAAATTTTGTCCCCAATCAGCATCAGAGTATCCCACAAGATCCTGTTCTGAGTCCTTATAAGTGTATTGTAAGCAGATATCATCAGTTCCTTTTAGGTATCTAAAATCTGCTTAACTGCTGCAATATGATCAGATCCATAGTTCTGATTATGTTGGCTGACAACTCCCACTAAATATGAGATATCTGGACGTGTTCCAAGCATGATATACATCAGACTGCCAACCATAGATTGATAAGGAAAGACAGGGCTTTCAGATGGCACCAAGCTCTCTTGATTTGGTTGAGTTTTGCCCAAGCTAAGCTTTGTCTCCTTTGGAGTAGCTGCCAGTTTACAGTCTTCCATTCAATACTTCTTTAGTATATCCTGAATATACTTGGATTGGCTAAGGGTAATAGTCTGGGTACTTCTGTCTATGGAGAACTTGATCCCTAAGTAGTGACTGAGTTCTCCTAGATTGGACATCTTGAGCTCTTTAGATAGGCTGCACTTAGTCTCTTCCAAATGTTGCTAGATTACTGGTGGCTATAATAAGATCATTCACATATAGAGCTAATAGAGCTGAATTTGCTCTATCTGGCTTATAGTTTATACCATAGTCAGCATTACTCCTTTTGAAACTCAAAGATTCCAAATAAGAATCTATGTTGCAATTCCAGGCTCTTGGTGATTGTCTGAGACCATATAGTGACTTTTTAAGCTTGCAGACCAAATGGGGGCTATCATGGTTAGCAAGCCCATCAGCCTAGTCCATATACATGTCCTCATCAAGTTCTTCATTTAAAAATGCAGTTTTTACATCCATTTGATGAATAAAAAACTTATTTCTGGATGCAATGGCCAATATAAATCTGATGGAATTAAACTTGGCTACCAGTGCAAAGGTCACAGTATAGTGAAGTCCTTTTGTTTGAGAGTATCCTTTGGCCACAATTCTTACTTTATATATTTCAATTGTAACATCATAAGTCTCAAGTTTGATATTCCATCAGGGCCTGATACTTTCAGTCATTGCAGATCTCCAAAACTTTGTCTGAGCGCTATTTAGGGCCTCTTTTACAGTCTTGGGTTCATCAATATGAACTGAATAGGTGCAGGCTAAGTTTGGACCCTCATTGATATAGTAGACTTGTTCCATTGGAGAGTGCCACATTGAGCCATGAGTGCTAAATGATGCCATAGTGTGCCAGAGAGGCCAAGTGAACCTATAATTGGTCACAGAGTGTGAACAATTGCTCTGCATCTTCATGCAAAGTAGCCCATGTGTCTCACCTATGATGCAGGAGAAAATCCATTTTTTGATGTTTTTTTGTGGATCAATGTTGTGCAGGATGTGTAGGAGCACAAAAGGATTGAAGATATGCATCTGATACTCAATACCCATGGCACTATGAATCTAGCTCCTGTGGCTTGTAACATGTCACAAAAATGAATGGCACTATCTTGGTCCACTGGTACTAACTTGCACTATATTTAATTATTAGCCCTAAAGTAAGATCAACAGAAAGCACTTTAGTGCCAGATAGTACCAGTGGACCAAGATAGTGCCATTCATTTTTGTGACATGTTACAAGCCACAGGAGCTAGATTCAGAGTGCCATGGGCATTGGGTACCTGATGCATGTCTACGGTTCTTCTGTGCTCTTACACATCCTGTACAACATTGACCTTAAAAAAAGGTCAAAAAATGGATTTTCTCCAACACAATGGGTGAAACACAAGGGCTGCTTTGCATGAAGATGCAGAACTATGCTTCACACTCTGTAGCCAAATATAGGCTCACTTGGCCTCCGTGGCTCACTTTGGCATCATTTGGCACTCATGGCTCAATGTGGTGCTATCCATCGGAACAAGTCTAGTATTTTGGGCTATTTCTTGTCCAATTGGATCTCCGGGCATTGAAAACTAGAATGATCACTTCTGGGTTATTCCTGGGCACTGATTCTGGCTGAACCTTGGTTGTAGAGTTGTCTGGAGTGAAAGATATTTCATTGTTTTGCTGTGATTCAGTCCTGACAAATTGGTGGACTTGAGATCAGATTCTCTTCATCATCTGATGTCATTTTTGTGAAAATTTTGAATTCTCATCACACAACACATCCCTGGACTTGATTAGTTTCTTTGCCTTGATATTGTAGAGTCTGTATGCTTTACTCTCATTGCAGTAACCCAAAAATATGCATTTTACATTTTTGGTTCAAATTTTGACTGCTTTGCAGGCAGTTTCTTGGCATATGCTGTACACCCTAGTATTCTTAGATGTTCTGCACTTGGTTGGTATCCATACCATGCTTCAAATGGAGAAGAGCCATAAAGTATTCTGTTATAACTCCTATTTTAAGATATACAGCAGTGGCAACTGATTCCACCCAAAAATCATAGGATAATTTTTGATCATGGATCATAGATCTTGCCATATCAATTATTGATCAGTTAGCACATTCTGCTACTCCATTTTGCTGTGGGGAGTATGGTACGGTAGTCTCTTGCTTTATCCCATGAATTTTGCCGAAGTATATGAAGAGTTTTGAGGTATATTCTCCACCATTGTCAGAGCGTATTTCTTGGTTTTTCACCAGTTTCTCTCTTCACCATGGCCTTAAACTCCCTGAACTTACTCATAGCTTCTTCCTTTCTCTCCATGAAGTAGACCCACATGTATCTTGTACAATCATCAATAAAGGAGATCAAATACTTAATCCCTCCTAAGGATAAGTTTGCATAGGTCCATATAGATCTGAATGCATTAGAGCTAATTTTTACTTAGTTTTGACCAACACAGAGCTCTTGAATGGTTGTCTGGCTTGTTTCCCAAATATGCAGGCTCCACAGTGCTTCAAACTAGCTGGGGGATCAATTTTTACTCCAGAAAATAGCTGATCATTGATCATTTTGCACAAATAATCAAAATTGATGTGCCCAAACTCCTGTACCAAAGCATTGGTGTTTCTTCATTTAAGCTACTTATATTGGCTTTCAAATATGATGGAATATAAGTCAAGTTGTATAGATTCTGATCTCTGATACCCTAAGTAATACAGGCACCATTATGATCAGTGATCTTGTATCCAGAATTGTCAAAGCTGAAACTGAGTCCTTCTGCAGTGGCCTTGCTTACAGATAGTAGATTCTTGGCTATATCTGGTACACAGAGTACTTCTTTAAAGATCAGAGTATGGCTTCCTTCACTGCTTCTTAGGTTTACTTGGATAGTTCCTTCTCCCACTGCATTGAGTGTTCTATTGTAACCCATGAATACCTTCTCAATTGGAATTTCTTAATATTGGGTAAAAAGTTCTATTAGGTGTGTATAGTGTTGAGATGCTCCAGAGTCAATATAACAGGTCTGAGAATCCTTGTTTGTGGTCATATTTAGTGCAGATATGAATAGTCTATCTTCAGTTGTTGTAGCATTTCCATATTCAGGCTTTTTCTGCAGACTATCTTTCTTTTTGAAGCACCGGTCTGATGTGTGTCTTTTCCTTTTGCAGTAGTTGCAAAACAGGTTGCTGTTGCCTTTGTAGGGTCTTGGGTACCTTCTTTGTTGGTTATCATTACTTATTAAAGCATCTTCTTCTTCCTTCTTATTGGCACTTAATTTTCTTAATTCTTCATCCAGGAGCCTTCCATATATTTACTTTAAGGTCAGATCTTCAGTTCTGGACTCTAGGGCTGATACAAGGCCCTGAAACTTGTCTGTCAGGCTATTCAGGATGGTAACTACCACATTCTCATCAGTAGTTGGTATGCCCACAGATTCCATTTCATCTACAAGCAGGGTAATTCTGTTAATTACATTTTTCATTTCTTCTCCTGGCAGCATCTTTGTTGTAAAGAATTTGTGCCTCAGATACATTTTCTTAGCAGCTGAGCATGACTGGTAGGTGTCTTCTAATGCCTTCCTGGCATTCTTTGCTGTTTTTGCTCTTGAGCATTGAATTAGCAATTTGTAGTTAATATTAAGGCAAATGCAGTTAAAGGCACTTTGTTCTTTCTTCTGGCACTTTAGGCTTCCTCTCCCACATTTTTAGGAGGGCATTCTTCTCCCATGACAATATCCCAAAGGCCCCTTTCTTGTAGCAGCATCTTGATCTTCACCTTCCACACTTGGTAGTTAGATCCTTCCAACTTTTCAGCAGAGGGAAAAGTTCCAGTAATAGCAGTTGTAGACATTGCAGAGAGTGACAGTTTGGGGCTCATAACCTGTTGTAAGAGTCTGGAGGTATTGGAAGTGATTGGGAGGACAAGTAGATTATGTGGTTTTCACATAATGATTTATTGACAGTAAAAGAAGTATTTATACCTTTACATGGACTTGGCTTAGCAAACTTGTAGAAAAGGTTAAGAAAGGACCCAGGAGCATGTGTGCAAAGCTTGAGGCTGTTTGGACAAATGTGAGAATTTTCAAGCTCTGGGTACCTGGTATTTTGGTGAAAATATTCTAAGTAAATCCCAACAAGGAATTTGGTCAGTATTCTCCAGAATTTAAAGGTAATGATCTAAGTGACTAAGTTAGGTGAATATTTAGGTGGAAATACAAATTTTTACAACAGATGTGACATGTGGGCATTGGTGATCCAATTCTGGATAAATATTCCTACAACGTCCACATATGACTCCCAGTGCTTCCAATGTGCTCTTGGTAGGAATGGCCTCAGAGAGCTACTTGAATAAATTCACATCCAGTTCATCCAGTCTTTGCATTTGTATAGTTGCATATGCATATGGATATTGATTGGAACAGGTGAGAAGTGCTTAGGGTAGCAGATGCTCTGTAATATCTAGCCAATTCTTTAAAATTTCTCTGGTATCTTGAAGGGCTCATTTAGCTTGAAACGCCCCATATACAACTGAGTAATCAGTATAGGGATAATGCTGAGAAGCAAACCAATTGCTCTCAGTGGAAAGCGTTTGCTTCAACAGATACCCTCTATCCTAAGTATCTCTGGTTTCCAATTGATTCCATATTCCAGCCAATGACTTATAGCATGCCAACTGTACTGCAATTGCATGCTTACTTCTGTAAATTCTCTCTGTGGGAAGATGATGTCCTTAGTCCTGGTGTTGGGGTGATAATAATTTGTGTGAGCTATGGGGTATATCCCCTGGATCTCACACAGTTGACAGCAATACCATCCATTGTGCACAGAAAAGCCAGCTATCTTGCTGATGGCTGGGGCATCTCCAATGCGGATGATAATATGCGCTTCAACATGAAAGCCATTTAGCATCAGTTGAAGACCAGCAAGCAGCCTTCATAACATCACCACCACCCACATTAGCAAGTATGTGGTCAGCTCATACTAAAGCATTAATGAAGCAATTAGGTGCAGTGACTGATAGGATACATGCAATGGCCCAGAGAAATCAGAAAATAGTCCAGAAACAGAATGAGCGGATAAAAGGTGTAGAGCAATCAATATCCCAGGTAAAGAAAGCAGTTTTTTTGCTGCAAAGAATGATCTAATGTAGCACTATGTCACAGCCAAGAGTTAAGCAATTTCCCAATGTAACAGCAGAGGAACACCACAGAGTCTTTGAATCACAACAATGGTGCCCAAAGATAAAACCCTCAGAAAAACCTATCACAACATGGGAGGGAGACAATGTGGTGCTTATGCCAAAACCCAAAATCAAAATATGTTGAGGATCTGTAAAGCCATTAAGAGCAATAATGAAGAGTAGGCTAATATTCAAGAGGCTGTCAGAAGTCTAGCATGCCAACACCTTAAGGCCAGCATACCAAGGGACCATCAGGAACACAAGGCCAAGCAGAATGCACTTGACTTGTTCCATGGGCAGTTAGGATTGAATAACAGTAAAACAACAATAATTTCTCACTCCAGAAGACTCTACAACTGTGGTTCAGCCTCAATAAGTCCCTTAAGTTTTTATACATAAAACCCATGTAAAGGCTGCATTGTTGCATGGGGAACTAGATGAAGACATGTATAGGGACCAGCCCAATAGGTTTACTAACCAAGATAACCCCCAGTTGGCCTGTAAGCTTGAAAATCTCTATGGACTCTAACTTCTACTTGGAGCCTGGAATTGTAAGATAGATTCTTGTTTGGAATCTTTGAGTTCCCTCAGGAGTACTGCTGACTATTTTATCCACTATGAGCCAGACAGAGCAAATCCAGCTCTACTAGCTCTATTGGTGAATGATCTTATTATAGCTGCCAATAACCTAGAAACATTGGAAGAGATTAAATCTAGCCTATCAAAAGAGTTCAAGATACCTTATCAAGGAGACCTCAATAACTACCTAGGGATAAAGCTAACCATAGAGAGAAGTACCCAAAATATTATCCCTAACCAATCCAAGTATAATCAAGTTATACTAAAGAAGTACAAAATGGAAGACTGTAAACTGATAGCTACCACAGTGTAAACAAACCTTAACTTGGTCAGAACTCAAACAAATCAAGATTGCTTGGTGCCATCTGAAAGCCCCAACCATCCTTATAAAGCATTAGTTGGCAATCTGATTTATGTTTTGCCAGGAACATGCCTAGATTTCTCATATTTAGAGGAAGTTGTCAGCCAGCATAATCAGAACTGTGGATCTGATTGCATTGCAGCAGTGAATTGGATTTCTAGGTACCTAAAAGGAACTACTGATATCTTCATAAGGTACTGCTCTATGAATTTGTAACAAGATCTTATGTTGAAAAACACCTATCTCATTATCTCAAGATAGTCAAGGATGTATACAATTAGGTGGAAATCCAACTTTTCATACTAGAACTAAGCACTCAGATATTAGACATCATTTCATATGTGAAGTTATAGAGTATTGCTTGGTTAGCTTAGTTTACTGTCATATAGATGAGATCATTGCAGGTATATTTATCAAACCTTTAACTAGAGAAAATTTGAATATCTAAGGTCAAAATTAGGACTAGTCAGAATGAGCATATAGTTGAGTGGGATTATTTAAACAATTTGTAATTCCACCCAGAAACTTGCCAAATTTAGTCACTTAGATCATAACCTACAAGCCTTAGAGAATTACTGACCAAACTCTTTGTTAGGATTTACCTAGAATATTTTCACCAAGATATTGGGTACCCAGAACATGCAAATTCTTAAAGTTCTTTAAAGAGCCCCAAACAGTCCCTATAAAAAATAAGTTGGTCTCACAGGTGGATCCAACCCAGATCAGCTGTCAAAATCCCATCAGGAGAACATTATATTACCAGCAGCTTGGAATTATTAACCCTCTACACAATCCTTTGGTGGGACTACCACAGCTTTTGGCTACTTTTGCTGCCAAATAAAGTTAAATAATACAAAAGTGTTTGGTGATATTTTGCCAATGGTGGCATGGAATTGTTGTGGTCATAGTGCGTACCACGATTATTTCACTACATCTAACCAGCCAGTATATCCAATTGCCTTATAAGGCATGACACTTGATGCTGCTTCAAGAACCTCATTGCAAGACTTTGATGGCATTATAACAGCAGTATGTAGGTCTACAGCTAGCTTTGTATAATGCTACCATACCAATTTATCAAGTGGTATTTCATATTTCTACCTCCATGTACAATTCATATATTCCACGGTATAATCACCCTTCTTTTTTTGCTTACCCACTATTACCTTGGGTATTCCACATATAGTTGGAGTAAAAAACTATGGCTTCCTGCTTACTAACCTCTGCATACATGCATACTGCTGCAATTGACATACTTCTATTTTCTCAAGTATATGGCTTTTTAGTGTGAAACATGCAAAGTTGCCATGCACCTTGTATTACTGGTAACATATACATCTGCAAACATATGCTTGGTTGTTGCCACTTCTGCCATGAATACCCCCTAGATTTTCTGCAAAGAACTTCTTGTTAATTGGCCATTATATTCCTTCTCCCTGCTGGATTCTGGTCCCCCTTATAGGTGTACTGTGTCTCTTGTTTGTGTGAATTCCATATCAAATGGTGTAGATGTTGCCTTGTGCCCATGAGAAATTCAGTATACCTTGGTAGAGACTTTCTAATAGAAGTTAGTTGCCTGTTGCATGCCACCCAACTTTGCATTACTTGGCTGATTACACATGCATTGGGGCTGCTTAGCTTCTTAATGTAATAGGCATAGGTGTCTCCATGTGCGCATCTGTCCTCAGTATTTTCCATCTCTTCCTGACTGTCTTCTATGTGCCAACTCATCACATCCCTGACAGACTCAAGGGTGATATTCTTGAAGTGATAGGATATTGAAATACCTGCTACTTGACTTGTCATTCCTATCTACCTACACTTCTGCTCAATTGAAAACTACAAAAAGGTGATGCAAGACTCAATATTTACAATCCACTAAGCAAGATGGAGTAGAAAATGAACACAGTAGCATCAGAGATCTATGATTCAGCTATATGCTTAGTGTATAGCCGCTCAAATCCCATGACAGACTCCTTGCACAAAACTGTAGGTCCCTCAAGTTTGTATTCATGATCTGCTTCTGGATAAATATTCCTACAGTGTCCACATTTGATCCCAAAGCTTCCAAAGTACTCTTGGTAGAAATGGCTTCAGAAGGCTACTTGACTAAATACATATCCTGTTCATCCAGTCCTTGCATTTGTATTGTAGCATATGCATATGAATATTAATTGGAGCCTGTGAAAAGTACTTAAGGTAGTGGATACTCTGTAATATCTTGCCAATTCTTTCAAATTTCTTATGCATTCAGCTTTATGCTTGTAGTATAGCCACTCAAATCCTGTCACAAACTCCTCACACAACAGCTGTAGATGTGTCAACTTGGCACTGGTGATCTGCTTCTGGATAAACATTCCTACAATGTCCACATATGACTTGCAATGCTCCCAATGAACTCTTTGTAGGAATGGCTTCAAAACTCCACTTTAATTAATATATATCCAGTTCATCCAGTCTTTGCATTTGTATTGTTGCATATGCTTATGAATGCTGATTGGAGCTTGTGAGATGTACTTAGGGTAGCAGATACTCTGCAATATCTTGCCAGTTCTTTCAAATATCTCCGGTATATCAAATGACACATTTAGTTTGAAATGCTCCATGTACAACTTAGTCAGCAATACAGGGATAAGCAGGCAACTGGATATCTCTTTGGTGCTGCAAGCAGACCATAATCCTGAGGCTGAAAAGAATATTACAATTGCAGTATCTACAGTGAAAACCACTAGGTAGCTGTTGTAACATCACCACCTGAATAATCATGTATGTTGTCAGCTCATACCAAAGCATTAACAAGGCAGCTGGTGCAGTGGCTGAAGGGACAGATGAATTGGCCCAGAGAAATCAGGTAATATTCTAGAAGCAGCATGAGGGGATAAAGGTGTATAGCAATCAATATCCCAGTTAGGGAAAGCAGTATATTTACTGCAACAAAGGAATTTAAGTAGCTTAATAATGTTACAACCTTGTATTGAGTCATTTCCCAATATAGCAGCAGAGGAATACTGTACAGTCCTTGAAGCCCAACATCAGTACCCATGAATAAAGCACACAATAGCACCTATTGCAGCATGGAAGGGAAAAGCTGCAGTGTTTATACCAAAGCCTAAAAATCAAAAGACATTGATGATCTATGAAGGCACTGAGTGCAATGATGAAGAGTGGGCTAATATTGAAGAGCTGGTTAGAAGTCTGGCACACCAACACCCTAAGAGTGGCTTACCATAGGACCATCAGAAACCCAAGGCCAAGCCAGATGCACTTCACCTGTTCCATGAGCATTGTCTAGATGCAAACATGCAAACCAATTTTGGGTCAGCACTAGTATGCTAAGAAACTATCTCAAGAATAACAGAAACTATCTAAGGCACAAGAACAAGGATGCAATGGCTAACAACTGGCTGCTTCCTCAAGAGCCCATTATAAGCAAGGCCCAAAGCTCCAAACAAGCATCAAAGAGACATCAGGCAGCTGGCAGAGTGCCAGTGAGAGACAAGCAGCCAGACATAGATGCAGCCGCATAACATATATCAAGAAAAAAGTATACCTCACTAGAGCAGCACTCAGTCAAAGTGGCAGTGAAGGAACTGGCAATAATAAAAGCAAGCGGCTACCTCAAGAGCCTCTCACAGCATGGGGTTAGAGCTCAAAACAAGTGGGAATAAAGTGGCAGGTTGACTGTAGAGCAACAGCAAGGGACAAGCAGGCCAGCACAGATGAATCAGAGCAGCAGTCATCAGGGAAAAAAACAAAGTTCAATACAAGAAGCACTGAGATACAGTAGCAGTGAAGGACCCAGCTATGATAAAGGAAACAAAAAGGGGAAATGTATACACAATCCAGAGACAGGGAAGTGTGAGAAACAAGCCACAGTTCTTAGCAATATATGCTGTAAGCCTAGAACAGACTGAATCCCATCATAGCTAAGGAGAATTACAAACAAAAAAACTGCTGTTTTAGTGTGAGTTTTAAGTGTATCCAGTTGAGCTACACTCCAGTAGGTACATGACTTTGAAGAGAAAGGCAACTTGTCTACTACTGCCTCCACAGCTTCCAGTGTTGACAGAGTGAAGATCCCACCAACGGACAAAGTAGCAGTGTTAAGACCTCACAAGGTTATTAAGGTGCCTTCAGTGGAGTTTTGGAACATCAATACACATATTGTGAGGTTTTTGCACCTATTCAACAGCTGTGCCCAAGAAAACACACTTGAATATTGCAGGGATTTATTGCAATGACTGACAGATGAGGTGCTAGACCTTGCAGTACTGGCTGCAGACCAGGACATATGGGAACCAGTGGATGAGCAGTGGCATAAAGCTGTAGGGTTCATGCTGGAGTCATGGAAACAGAGCATTACAGCAGTAATACTTATTTGCAAAATATTGCTCATCTACTGGTATACTTGAACAGACCACTGCTCCACATATTCCACAGCAAAATGAAGTAGAAAACATTTAAACTCAACAATAGTAATGATGGGAAGATCAATACTACATGATAATGGAATGGACTAAGAGTTTTGGGCTGCATCTGTTGCTACAATGGTATACATCACAAATAGATGCCCAGTAACAGCACTACTAGACTTTACACCCTTTGAAGCATATACATACACTATACCAGACCTCCAGCACCTGAGGATCTGTGGCAGTGATGCTATTTATCATATCCCTGACAGAAAATGCCCAAAGTTGGAGCTAAAGAGTGAGAAAAGGATCTTTCTTGGGTATGTTGAGAATACTAAAGGGTATAGATTGTATGATGGCAAAATTTAGAATCTAACCAAGAGCAGGGATGCTGTATTTAGAGAATTCAGATCAGAAAGCCACTGAAATCATTGCCCAGCTGCTTGATGATGCAATCAGCATTTTGAAGAAGATATATTCCTAACTCAGCCAGATACAGAAGCTAATTCTACCAGTTCCTGAACAGAGCAGATTATCCCAGTTAGGAGATCTACCAGGATAAGAAATGCCCCTGGATCCTGGTGGCAGACATCCAATGATTGTAAAGAAGCTTATCTTGCCTTATGTGCCTCACAATCTGAAATATGCAATGCAATGACCAGATGCTACAACGTGGTAACAAGCCATGCAGAAGGACTACCAATCACTGATCAGGGCACAAATGTGGGAGTTGGTAGATTTATCAAATCAGAGAAAGGCAAAAGGATGTAGATGAGTCCACAAGTTCAAGATATCTTCAAATGGCATTGTTGATAAATACAAGGCTAGATTGGTGGCTTAAGGCTATTTCCAGATACACAGACTATTCCCAGATCTAGGGACTAGACTCTAAGGGAACATTTACTCTGGTTACAAAGCTTAACTCCTTTAGGACATTTCTAGCCCTGGCAGCTGTACACAGAACTACACCAAATGAACATGAAAACAGTCTTTCTAAACAGGGATCTACAAGAAGCTCTCTATATGGAGCACCCAGATGGTTTTGCCATTCTAAAAGGCTCCCACCAGGTGTGCAGACCTAACAAATTGTTGTATGGGCTTAAGCAGGCACCTAGAGCATGGTATCACAAGATCAACACATATCTGAAGGAGATTGAGATTATTTGTGGTACTGCCAATCACAATATATATGTCAAGCAGCTCAAAAAAGGTGTGATCATCCTAGTTCTTAATGTGAACAACCTTGTAGTAGCTACTCAAGACCAGAAGGTGCTTAGACAGACAAGTCTGATCTCTCCAGCAAGTTCAAGATGAATGATCTGGGTAACTTTCTTAGAATTGAAGTCAAGTCTGACATACCTACCCAGAAAATTGTGCTGAATCAGCTTAAGTACATCAAGGACAGTCTTTGATGCTTCTAAATGGGAAATTGCAAGCCTGCAACTACCCCCATAGACATCATCTTGAAACTGAGCAAATTTCAGTCAGTTTTAGGCAAAAATGGCTCAATTAAGGACTAGAACTTTCCCATTCAATCAATGGCTGGTAGCCTGATGAGCTGGTTGCTGTCTACATGTCAGGATATTGCAGTGGCAGTTCAAATAGTCAGTCATTAATGCAAAATATAGATCAGATCAAATTGCAGCCATTATGCTAATTTTCAGATATCTTCAAGGTACCATGTGAATGGTACTGTAATACTCTGGAGCTGCTCATAGGCAAGATTTTGATGGTTATGGTGACTTAGCTTGGGGCAGGGATCCTACCAACAGAGGCCCTACCATAGGGTATGTATTTCTTTATGCTAGTGCAGCTATTACTTGAAATTGCAAGAAACAACTTACTCTGGCCCTATCTACGACTGAAGCGGAGTATTTGGCTGCTTGTCCAGAAACTAAGGTGGCTATATGGCTATAAAAACTACTCAAAGATTTGGGTTTTAGTTCAGATAAACCATCATGTATTTAAAAGGATATTCAAAGTTATAATTCACTAGCTAGGTGTTATGATCTGCCGCTTGAATGTTTAAATTAGATCAGTTTTTAGTCAAATCAATTAGTATATGTTTGGGTTATCATTATATCAGTATTATCCATGAAATCAGTAGCATTAGTCAGCAAATGAATCAGCAGATCCTTATCAGACAGAAATAGATATATTAAGTAAGATCTTATTGGGTGATGATGATGCAATCAAATGAGTCATCAGCCACAACCTACATTAGGAAATACAATTAGTCAGCAATTGATCTGGCAAAATGTATATAAGGAGCTGCTGGAACCTCAATAGAAATTGGTTCAAGTTTTAGTGAATACAATACTAGCTAAACTCCCTATTCCTCTACAACTCTTATACCAAGATTTGTAACATTGGTAGCAGCAATAACCAGAAACCTCCCTGCTGAAGAAAGAAGAAACCACCCTCAAGATGTCGGACAATCAGGAATGGAAGAATGCCATGCAGCAAATCCTGGCCCAACAGCAACAGTTACTCCAGATCCTCAGCCAACAGCAACAAGGAATGACAACCATGGCTTAGAGCCAGCAAAGCACTGTCAAGAGCAACTTTAGTGTGAAGGTCAACTGGTACCATGGCAGAGTCAATGAAAACCTGGGAACTTGGCTCTTCCAGATTGAAGTAGCTTTTAAAGCTAAAGGAATTGCTCCAGAAAGCAAGTTGCATTATGCAGCTTCTTACCTGGCAGATGGAGCCTTACAGTGGTACCACAACAAGATCAGGTTGGCCACTATGATGGGATGCTCTACAATCTCTACCTGGGATGAGTTTGTGTCGGAAATTCAGGATGCTTTTCAACCTCCACACCAGCAGACACTACTAAGAAGGAAGTTAAAGACACTCAGACAGAAAGGAATGGTGCAAGAATACATCTATGAGTACAGATGTCTACTTGGACAAATTGAAAGAATGGACCCCTTGGATCATGTTGAATACTTTATTGATGGGTTGAAAGAAAGAACTTGCAAGAAAGTGAATTACCAAAGACCTCAGACTATTGAAGAAGCCATCAAGATTGCCATTGACTATGACTCAGCTATGTTTGGAGTTGGGAAGCCTACAGTAACTAATCAGAAAGGCTATAATCATTATGAAAGAAGACAATCAGAAGCAGTACCAATGGAAATAGACGCTATGCAGAAGAATCCTACCTCAGAAGAATGTAAGAAGAAAGGACTTTGCTTCAATTGCCACCAGCAAAGACATATTGCAAAGTACTGCCCTCAGAGACAAAATGGACACCAGCCAACAAGAACCTTTAACCATATTGAGTCCCATGAACACAGTAATGTGGAAGATGAGCTTGAAGAAGACTTGGAACTCACCTTCCATATGACAGAAGAGTACTTGTCCCAAATGACTTCAAACTCAGTGAAGTTATTGTACTTGAATGGAGTAATCAATGGAGTACCTGCCAAGATCATGATTGACTCAGGAGCATTGCATGAGTACATGTCAGAGCAATTTGCCTTGATAGCTGGAATCAACTCAGAACCTACCAAATCAACTTCAGTCTCCACAGCTGATGGGAACTCTCTCATAATCAACCGTATTACCCAGCCAGTAAGAATGAAGATCAATGACTATGAAGAAGACCTACAGGCTTATATATTTGGGAACTGCAAGTTTGACCTTGTACTTGGAAAAACTTGGCTATTTTGTCGTAATCCATCAATCAACTGGAGAACCCATGCTACTCAGATCCAAAAAGACAGCAAGATCTATGAGCTATTACCTGCCAGGCTGGATTTCAACTTGGTCAATTCCAGTGTGTGTGAGACAAGTGAGCTTAGCAAGACCCAGTTCTGTAGAGCACTTAGAAAAGGTACCAAGATGTTCCTCATGGTGGTATTACAGGAGGATTCCTCTACCCCAACACCCCAGCATGTCCAGACTCTCTTGAAGAAATATTCAGATGTGTTTCCAGATGAGCTTGTAAGCCTACCACCAGTCAGAGACGTGGATCATGCCATTGACACAGGAGATAGCCCTCCAGTGAGCAAGACACCTTACAGAATGAGTCCATTGAAATTGGAGGAAATGAAGAGACAAATTGATCAGCTATTGGAGCAAGGATACATCAGGCCCAGCAAGTCACCCTGGGGAGCACCAGTGCTTTTTGTGAAAAAGAAGGATGGAACACTTAGGATGTGCATTGACTACAGAGCCCTGAACTCAGTTACTGTCAAGAATAAGTACCCCATACCTTGGATTGATGAGCTTTTGGACCAACTTAATGGAGCCACTATTTTCAGCAAGATTGACCTCATGTCGGGATACAACCAAATTAGGGTGAAACCAGAAGATATTCCTAAGACAGCATTTAGGACCAGATATGGACATTACAAGTACTTTGTCATGAGCTTTGGCCTCACTAATGCCCCTGCAACATTCATGACGCTGATGCAAACTGTTTTTCAGGAGTACTTAGACAAGTTTGTGATAATCTACCTGGATGACATATTTATATACAGCAAGACAGAAGAGGATCATGTAGTGCAGATTGAAAAGGTCTTGAAGAAACTAAGAGAGAACAAGCTATATGGCAAGCTAGCCAAGTGTGAATTCTTCAAGGAACACATTGAATACCTGGGACACATAGTGACTAGCACAGGAGTAACCTTAGACCCCAAGAAGGTGGAAGTAATCAGGAGTTTGAAGCAGCCCCATAGCATATCAGAACTCAGATCATTCCTTGGAATGGTTTCCTATTATCAGAGATTTGTCAAGTCTTTTGCAAGTATTGCAGCCCCTTTAACTGATATCCTCAAGAAAGACAATACCTATAAGTGGGACATAGCTTGTGAGACTGCCTTCCAGACGCTCAAGTATGAACTTGCTAAGCTGCCAAGCTTAAGAATACCAGACTATAGAAAAGAGTTCACTCTGTGCACAGATGCTTCAGATTATGCAATTGGTGGAGTGCTGAGCCAAGAACACAAGGGAAAGGACTACCCTGTTGCCTTTGAATCCAAGAAACTGAACTCAGCAGAACAAAACTATCCAGTCCATGAGAAGGAGATATTTGCTATAATACACTGTTTGAAGACATGGAGATGCTATATTGAAGGAGTCAAATGCACTGTGAAGACTGATCATGCCTCCCTCAAGTATATATATACTCAGAAAGTACTCTCTAGAAGAATGACAAGATGGAGTGAATACATTCAGCAATTTGACCTGGAGATTGTCTACTGCCCTGGAAAAAACAACACGGTTGCTGACACCTTATCAAGATTGGATCAAGTTGCACAACTCAACTTGGTGCATGAATCAGATTGGCCTAGCCTATTACCAAAGTACTTGGAGGACCAAGCCATTCCTAATGAGGTGGATGAAGATATCAAGAAGATCATCCATGATGAAGCCAGCAAATTTGTAGTACAGGATGAAACACTCTACCAAATTGTTGATGGAAGCCCTATTGCCTATTGCCCTTATGTTTCTTGCCTGGATTTAATACATAAGCTACACCACAGATACGGACATCTTGGATTGAAGGAACCTATAGCCTTGTGAAAGCCAGAGCATGGTGGCCCAGAATGAAACAAGATATTGAGAAGCTAGTGAAAACATGCCCAAACTGCCAAATCAATCAAGGCCAGCCACAAAGAATTGCCAAACTCTTTCCTTTGGAGCCTGTAAGACCATTTGAGTGATGGGGAATTGACTTTATTGGAGGACTGCCAACTACCAGGAAATGCAACCGTTGGATCCTAGCAGCAATTGACCATGCCACTAAATGGCCAGTTGCTAAAGCTGTACCAATAGCCAGTGAACAAGAAGTTGCAAGTTTCATTTACCATGAGATCCTGATGAAGTTTGGATGCCCTGTGGAGATCTTATCCAATAGAGGTGCAAACTTTATGGCAAAGACATTAGAAGCTTACCTGGAAATGCAGCAGATCAGACACTTGAAAACCTCGGCATATCACCCCAGAACTAATGGAGTCACTGAGCGGTTTAATGGATTATTTGGAAAAATGCTGACCAAGTATGCAAATGGAGTTGTCAGTAGATGGGATGAGTATATAGACCAAGCACTCTTTGCATGCAGAGTCAGAGTACATAACACCACCCAGCAATCACCATTTTACTTAGTTTATGGATGTGAACCAAGGATTCCAGGAGATCTCACACAACCAAAGCTTACAGACACCTTAGAAGATGAACTCAGTCAGCCAAGTAGACACCAGCAACTGGAACAAAGACGTCAAGAGGCACAGATCAAAGTATCTCAAAGTGCAGAAAAGATGAAGCAGAGATTTGATAAGACTATAACACCAGAAGCATTGACAGTTGGGAACTTTGTATTGCTAAGAAACAACACTCAGAAGAAGTTTGAGCCACAATGGACAGGACCATTCAAGATCATCAGAGAATGTCCATTTGCAGCTTACCAACTGATGGACAAACAAGGCAATATCCAGGAAGACTTAGTGCATAGGGACAGACTCAAGCTTGCAAGACTTGCTGATAATACTGAACCATCAAGATATTGGTATCACAAGAAAAGAGATTCAGGAGAACCCTCTCAACTTTAGTAGGGGAGAATGTTATGATCTGCCACTTGAATGTTTAAATTAGATCAGTTTTTAGTCAAATCAATTAGTATATGTTTAGGTTATCAGTATATCAGTATTATCCATGAAATCAGTAGCATTAGTCAGCAAATGAATCAGCAGATCCTTATCAGACAGAAATAGATATATTAAGTAAGATCTTATTGGGTGATGATGATGCAATCAAATGAGTCATCAGCCACAACCTACATTAGGAAATACAATTAGTCAGCAATTGATCTGGCAAAATGTATATAAGGAGCTGCTGGAACCTCAATAAAAATCAGTTCAAGTTTTAGTGAATACAATACTAGCTAAACTCCCTATTCCTCTACAACTCTTATACCAAGACTTGTAACATAGGAACCCTACTAATCATACCACAACTAAGCACATATATATACAACACCACTCTGTGAGGGAAGCTGTATAAAATAACTTAGTAGAGCTAGTTGACTGCCCAACTGACAATATGATGGTAGATATTTTGAGCAAGCTACTAGCTAGGCCACAATTGGAGAACATCAGAGAGTAAATTGGAGTAAGAAATTATTAAGTTGAGGGGGAGTGGACCCTGATGGATTCCAGTCCCTCTTGTAGGTGTACTCTGACTCATGCTTGTATGTATTTGTATCAAAGGTGTAAAGATTAGCTTGTACTCAGGAGAAAACTTGCATACTTTGGTGGCGTAATACCAATATATATTTATTGCTTTTTGTATCTCAGCCAAGCATGAGTTATCTAACTGATTACCTGCACATTATGACAGCCTGAATTTGTATTGCTAAAGGTATAGGAGTCTACATGCTTGCATCTGTTCTCATTATTTTTCAACTTTAGATGGCAGTCCTCTCTATGCCAACTCATCACATCCATGTTGGACTTGTTGGCTACTGTCCTAATAGAGTTGGGATATGATAGGACCTGCAACTTGACTTGCTTCCCTATTTCCTACACATCTGCTCTGTAGGAAGCTCCCAAAAGCTCAGGCATGGCCTAATACTCCCCACACACCAAGCAAGTTGGACTAGAGAATGAATACAATAACAGCACAAATCTGCGCACTTCTCTTAATGATTGTGGAATAGCTGAGCAATTACCATCATAAGCACCTTGCATAAAATTTGTGGATATACCAAATTGGTTTCATTGATCTTCTCCTGGATAAATATCCCTTAAGTGCCAATATAAGACTTCTAACACTCTTAATATACTGTGTGTAGAAGTTGCTTTTGAAGGCCACTGAAATAGTTATATATTCAGCTCTTCCAATGTTTTTATTTGTATTAAAACAAACACATATAAACATTGTCTGGAGCATTTATGATGCATTTTGAGTGGCAGATACC